>JAHDVE020002658.1:0-43956 GCA_022606495.2 Halesus radiatus
GCTGATCCCAATCTACGAAGCGGTCTGGAGGGGAGGGGGTGGCGACCTATCGTTCCCTTTTGCAAGAGGGAACTACGACGATTTCTGTATCACTTTGCCTTTTGCACAAAAATCCTTTTTGTGCAGAAACTACTGTGGCTGTACAAATCAGTTTGCACAATACACACTTTTGTGCAAACTCGGATTCTGCTCTGCGTGCCTTGTCCGTGGTCATTCGATGGTCTGGTTCCGTGAGTGTTGGTCGTCCGGGGGATGGTCCAAGAGTCAGCGGGGGGTCAAAGAAGAAGAAGGCAGGTCGGTTTCAAGTAGAGCGAGGTAGAGCGGTCGGTGGAGCAGAGGTGATATCGGTTGGAGCGTCGCTGGATGACTGCCGATTTTACCGTTTTCGGCCTGTATACAAATACCAACTAGGCGCTATGCCGAGCGGCCTAGCTGGCATCTCACGGCGATATCGACACAAAAATCTGCATCGAGTAGCGCCGTGAGATTTACTCGACATCACCGTCTCCCTCCCACCGCGTCATCTCGCACTGTCATCTTTATTCAGTCAAACTTAAAGAGTGTTCTGGGGGAACATGCTCATCCCCAGACCACCCGACATATACAAAAATATCGGGAATCGGGCCTGTGTGCGAACAGGGAAGCAACATTTATTTTCCACTCGACCCGATTCCCTTACAAGTTACAAGTATTCTTATGAGCTAAACATACGACATAAAAATAGGCGGCAAGCGTCCGATACAATGTCCAATCTGTCATAACATCACAATTAACTATTTTATTGTACATCCAGTCACCTACCCCAGAACAGGTACTACCCCGTGAGATACGTAACGTAAGCCATGTAATAATTTATTAATCTACATAATATGTAACAAAGTGTACTTATATTTAAACATGGTCTAAGACTGTATAACTTTATTCCAATAATCGTCGATTTTTCGTCACCAAAACTGAAGCTGAAATAAAGTAGTAAAAAATGTTGAAAGTATTCCTTTGCAATCAGAACATTTGTAAGGTCTTTCTAACCATATATTTTTTTATCGTAATGTCAACTTCATCACAACCATTGAGAATTTCCCGTTGAACTATCAATAAATCATACAAAACGCTTTAGTCTTTTTATATATTCTCAAATTTTCAACCAGCAATTTTTTTTTAAACTAATTGAGGTTGAATTGTTACTTTAAAAAATACTTCAAAATGTATTACATGTCCTTGCGGTCAGCCCTAAGGCTCGTTAATTTTTTTTCATCGGTCGTTATATTTAACTAAACGACCCCGTTCCCGTGCTTCAAAGTCCCAGAAAAAGCTCGATAACACATTTGATGAACCATCGCAGAGCCATTCAAATTATTTTCTGTCTCAGTTTTATTAATAAAAACGTTATCCGGAGAGCGTCGGTTAAAAGTGTTGAATAATAAACCTTTAATGTGAATAAATTTCAGAGACATCTCATCGCCTTCTTAGAGATGTAAATTACAATGATGAAGCCAATTAAATTATCAATTTTCGTTTTTTGCGCACTCCGAAAGATGAAAAACAAATTAAATTCAATCGAAATGAAGAATTTTGACGTACTTTGAATTAAAGCAGTGTGGAAGCGGGAGTGCGAGACAAATTTCTTAGACGATATTGTATGAAGAATTACAATATTCTTTCAATTAAAATCATTAAATTAGTCTGTATTTTCACATTACTTTTTTTCCTTGTGTCAAAAAGCGTCAAATATCGGTGCTTGAAATGGCTTAAGCCATTTTTAGTGACCGAACCTGAATAGCCAGCTGTTTTTACTCCTTCTCTTCTCCACTACTATCACTTTATCCCAATTGGGAATGCCATAGTCTTATTCACTCCAGATGGTTGGAAGAAGTTGGGACCGTTGCGCGGCATTCATACAAAAAAATTGTTTTTGAAACACTAAAAACCCTCAATCAGTGAGCTCTAACGTTATGAAAATTTTTCAGAGATTTTCTGTCTTATCAGCTCGCAACGTCATTTTGATTATTAAGCGCCAGCACTCAAAAATGGTCATCAACATCACTTTGCAGGTTGCTAACTCAAGCAATACCATAGATGATTTATCTGTAAATTCTATATGGGTATTTAGGAAACGATGTTTCAAAAGACAAAAGTTCTCCAACTAAAATCCTTAAATTCTATGAAATACATCCCATTGTCATTTATGCAATAAGTGCAATTAGAAAATCAGTCATAGCAATTTTAAACATTTTATCTTAAATTCCAGTACCTATATACTTAATATAGAATATAAGAGATTACAGTTTTATTATATAAATGATTTTTTTACAATAACTCCACACGGGAGGCTCTGAGAGAAATAATTTCCCTCAAGGCCTAATTCATCTTTGGGGATGCTGTGTAGAGGGTCTTTTACAGGATAGGAAGGAGTGAACTCATTATTGTTGTTTGAAATCTGTTACATTTAACTAATTACCTGTACAGAATCTTAGTGTTTCTTGAGTTAGCAATCCCCAAGTTTATGAATGCCTGCTGAATTTAAATCAACACGTCATAATATTATTTGTCTCATATTTTTCAATTCTAATCTTGGTCGATACCGGGTAATAAAGCTTTCACCAGCGTGATTAATGAAATGAATTATTTTTCCCAACAATCAGAATGTGAACTACGAATGTCGTATGTCCACGATTTCAAAGAAGGTAAAATCCTGTCATAACGTAGGTGCTCGCACGATAAATGCTCGCCCGAAACAAACCCTCTAATTCCGTTGCATTCTGTAATGTAAATTCATTTCATTCTTCAGACAGTAAGTTTGTATTCATGGAGCCTGAATTCGTAAAGAATAATTATCGTTCGTCAATTCTCTGTAAATAATATATTGCTACCGACCGCAACAAAGACATCCAAATATCGAAATTTACCCCAAACTCGATAGTTATCCGTAGTTTTACTTTTATTCCGATACCAGAATAGCTCCACTTTAGTCCGCATTTCTCGCACCAAACTCCTCTTCATTCCCAACTATTTCACCAAACAGTTCAAAGTTTACGGGCACTCTAACCAGAATCAGAAGAGACACAGAAGGTCGGATTATCGGTGTAGTACGTAATATAATATTATAGTGGTATCAAAATAATTATTATCGGCCTAGGAACACCACCGTACCGGGTTATCGTCAACCAAGAGTTATATCTGCTCTCAAATTCTAGTACCGATTTCACAAGCAATGGCGATGAAGATCCGTTTGTTCTTGTACAAACATATTTTATAATAATATTATAATTTATTTCTTAAAACTCGTATGTGGTACAATATTAGTTTGTTGATCATTAAAGCTTTGTAAATAGAGTTTTTTTTCAAATCATTTGGATAAAAATTTTGTTTGTTTGAAAATATTCAGAAATGATAAAACGTATCTAAGTTAACTTTACAACTACCCCCCGTATAGAGCAAACAATTTATATAAAATATTTATTTATTCGTCAGCCAACCTATATTTATTACAAACAAACATGCCATCGTCATCAACAAAACATGAAAATAATGATAATAATAATAATTAAATACAAAAATAACATCATTATGCAAATGGAAAAATTTTCACCTTGTAAACTATTATTTTGCGTGCATATGCGTAGTACAAAAGTGGCGTTGTATAGCTAAATACCTGAAAATCCACAAAAGTACAGTAAGAAACCAAAAAATGGTTCTTTTTCCCAAATTTGACGGCCTCCATGGTCGAGGGGTAAGACTCTCGACTACGAATCCGAAGGTCGCGGGTTCAAATCCCGGCGTGCGCAAGTAAATTTTATCTAATTAATTTGTGTTGTTTCACAATTAATTAATTTAAAAATAATATATAGTTATATATAAGATACTTTCAGTATCGCCCTGGTGAAAGAGCACCATTCAGAATTGAAACGTTGCTTGAAATGGCTTTTAGCCGTATTTGGTGACCAGATCTGAAAAGCCAGGTAATTCCGTACCTCCCTCTTCCCCTTCTCCTTCCCCTCCCGAATACTTTCAGCCTCACAACATTCCCCAATTGGGATTGCTATAGTCTCACTGGCTCCAGACGGTTGGGAGCAGTTGGGACTCTTGTGCGGTATTCATATAAAAAAAAAAAATAAAAAATAAAATAAAAATAACAAAAATTTTCTTCTCTTTTTTGGGATTAGAATTATAAAGGAGATAAATAATTCAACAGAAACTCCAGATGATCCGAAAAAATTACTAAAAAATGTCTTATCCCCTTTTCTAGATAATTGGTAAAAAGTTTTTACTTTCGGTTACATTTTAATTAAGTGTACCAAACTAATCTAGACTAGAGGAAATGGGGGAAATAAAAGATTTTTCTTTCAAATTGAGGGCTTTATCCTTACTATGGCTGGATTTTAAAGCTCGGTTCTTTCAATTTTTGTTTAGGTCATCTCGCCGAATCTATCGGTTAACCACTTAAAACTTAGCCAAGAAAAGCAATAAAGTTTTGTTTGACTTGGAAACTTTGTCACTATTTAATTTAGGTCATTGTTTAAACGGAGGGCAGGCCAGGTAATTCAATCATAAAAGAAAAACAGCGGGACCGTAATATTTCACTGGCGCGGTATAAATAATGTATCTGCCATTTAGTAAGGGCGCGAACGCAAAACGTGAGTTTTACGATGAAAAATATGGTAAAAAACTGAATACGTTGAGCTCTACCATCAGCATTAAAAACAAACAATAAATAACCAACAATGGAAAAGAAATCCACGTAAATGGGTTCATCCATTGTCTGGTTTATTACCGTTCTGTTGGCGGCCTATAGAGCTGTCGGGCTCCAAACGTTTGTTCAGTTTATAAATTTCCACTCACAGATTCGACAAAGCCCGCGAACATTTCTCACATTTCAATAAAGAGGAAACTCACCCGGCTTACCTTTTCAGTCTCAACAAATGTGTCCCATTGTGCTTCGCAGATAATGCTCATAGACAGCTCGCGGTACCTGCGTCCTGGTTATAATGTCCCTAGAACGCCTAGAAGATGCCCCACAGCCATGGTTTCCCGCAGTTTGGTCGTTCTCTTCGTTGAGCGTGAAGGGGAATTATTCAATGATTTTTCTTCTTAAAATCTAGTCACCAAATATAGCTACATTAAATTCGGAGTGGTTGTCTCTTACTATGGCGAAACTGAAAGATTTTTTTTTACTCTTTTACATTCAATATTTTTATTTATTTGTATTCTACTCGTGAAAAACCCTCCCTAAGAAATACGAGTATTGTATTTTATAAAAATTAAATTTGCACAAATCAGGATTAAAACTCCCGCTACCCCTAAGATCAGAGTTAAAGCCTCAACTAGTCTGCCAAATAGCTCGTCAATTAAAAATATTAAATGGAGAAAAAAAAAATTTGCTTTCGGTGATGAACGATTTTCTTAAAATTCTCACGCTTGTAATCAATGGAGGATTTATTGCAACTCGTTTCTGGGCAATAGTTAATTTTACCGATTCACCCTTATAGGCATTAGAATAATATCTGGAATTTGCCACTTATCCGGAGAAAACTATGCCGGTGATTAAGTCTGTATTCAATAACAGAAATCCAATTTTACGCGAACAAAAAAAAGGTGACTACCTGAGGTCGTGTGCTATCTCCAACTAAATTCCATAAATAAGTGCCAAGATACCCTTCCTATTAGGGCAGTCAAATTGACAAGTTTATTTCATATTGAGTGCCCTTATACAAAAAAAAACAGAATTGAAAAAAGCTAGTATTGACAAAGCATAAAAATATAATATTACAGAAAAAAAATTATGATGAAAAAATCAAATATTATATAGTACAGTACAATTATGTATATCTGTTTGATAAGTACTGGTTGATATAAAAAAAAATTCTTTAAAATGGAGCATTAAAAAAAGATAATACTATTAAAATCGATAAGATTGACTTACTCACTCAGCTTTATGAGCCGATGACGAAACTCATGGATGCAGCCCGAAGAGGGCGCATCAAATAGTTAATAACATATTAAATATATTTTATTCAGTAAGTACAAAAGTAACTTTAGTTATTAATTGTGTGACCAAATGTTTGCGCTTTTTCCTTTCCTCGGTTTAGCGTATTCAATCTAATATCCTTTGAATATCTATTTTTATCACACATGATCAACAATACTGGTAACGTGTGTGTGTTTGTTACTTGCCACATTTAGTGTAATTTTTGTTGGACAATAACGAGTTTATAAGTGTGTAATTTCATTGCGTGCCATATGGAGATTTTACTTTAGAAATTCATTTTGATGACCTCCTCGGATGAGCGCTTACGAACCTCGACTACTCATTGATATAATCTTATATTTACAGTTATTTTATTAAATAAATATATGAAGTATATTTGCGGCATATTCCAGAGTGTAGATATTATATTCCACTATTCATAAACGAAACCTTGCTTGAAATAAGTTTAGCCGTGTTTGGTGACCAGACCAAATCTGAAGAACCAGGTATAGCCTAACGTTCTTCTTAACCATCTCTTTTCTTTCCCTACTTCCTTCAGGATTGTAACATGCACCAAATCGGGTTAGGATAGTCCCACTGCCTTCGGACAATTGCGAATATTGAACGATGTTCACATTAATCGGAATGAAAAAAAAATTGTTAACAAGAAACAAAATAAAATTAAATAAAAATAAAATAAAATAGTGTAAATATTAATAAAAAAACTTTTTTATGCAGGTGACTTATCTTTAAAAATATCCCGCATATTACTAGATCACATTTCTACAGCATTGTATACTAATTCCAAGATATTTTATTCTATCAACAATGAAAACATTTTTAATAAATGGGTAAAAAACGGAATATACACTTTAGAATGTAATGAATGTGACGCACAGTATGTAAGTATGACTACTAGAACATTTTAAAACTAGAATCAGAGAACATGAACTCTGTTTACGAAATAATGACTACTCCGAGTTGTTTTTTATCATTAGACAGGCCATAGCTTTAATAAAGAAAAAGCGAAGTTTAAACATTAAAATATTAATACACATTTTAAAATGTGCCCCATAGAAACTTTAGAAATAAACAAAAAAAAATTTCGTTAATTTACCGTTTTCAAGAAGCGATTGTTTTAACCGGAAGTACTCGTAACATAATATATATATATGCATATGTGTTCAGACCTTTACAGCGTATAATACATGTATACACACCTAGCCAGTATATTTATGTAGGTAACTACACGCCATTAGGGTTTGGATAATATACTATTCTTATCTAGGTACTTCTCGTTCAGTGTTTTTTGGCATGGAGTATAAAATAAAAGCTCGGCGCTACTTCTGTTCAGGAAATCTCAGTATGAAGCCGAGCTCTAGTCACCATAATGGGGAGTAACAATGACGGGCGTTTTTTTTCCGATACTGGCTCCGGCTGCGGAATGTTTAATTCATACAGGGTGTCCCACACGTGACAGGCCTCAGGCCAATTCTCCTGGAGCGGTATATGCCAGGAGCAAAGAACAAGGCCCGGTAGCCGTGTGATGTATAACTGTATATAGTGTAATATACAACACACTCGGTACCTTCTCTCATTTACCAATACAATCGTGGGCACATAATGGCGGCTTCATGCACGATTGATGTTACAGGATGTGACGAGAGAACTAATCTCAGAAGTAGAGGTAAACCAAATCAATGGGAAATGTATTGAATTTACACTAAATCGTTTACTAGGTAGAATAAAATCACGCGCGGGGAATAACATGAAAGAAGTTCTATAGTTCTTTTCACAACTTTTGATCATTTCCGGAGCAAGATTATCACAATTTTGTTGAAATGATTTTACCTACGTTTGGTGACTAGATCAGAAAGCTAAATACACGCTTTACAAAGTTTTTTTCTTCATTCATAATATATTTACGCCGAATAATACATCTCGATTATTGGGATAACCCGGCTATGCTTCTTCCGAACTGCGATTTTCTTGTAAAATTATTTCTTGAAAATATTTCTGAATCTGAACCATTTTAAAATTTGAGTATCTGCATATTTGTAATATTATGCAGAATTAAATCCAGTGGCAATATTTTGAGATTCCTTCAGAGGAATTCAGAATAGATCCATTATGATAACATGTTGTGAAAACGAGAAGAAAAGCGCAAACACACGTCACTTCCCGTTCACATTACAAGTCGAGCGGGTCCCATAAGAAGTCAGCTGCGCGGAAGCGTTCCTCCGCGTAGAAAGAATTAACCGCCACCTACCCCGACTCCTGCGCTCCTGCCTCTCCCACCACCCTGGTGTGAAGAGTCCCCTAACAACACTCCGCTCGCAAGTCTCCGTCAGGTCTCGACCAACCTGCTGAGGTACTCATAATAATATACCAGGTTCTCATAAATCTTCCTCCGGTAACTAACGCCCTGGCGGTTAAACTTGTTGTTGGCTCTCTCTACAGGCTACAGCCACTCGGTGGCGCGAGGTGTTCCCAAAAAACCCGCGGATCTCCACTGAGAACTATCTCGAGAGTAATGCTTTAACTATTATGGCCCAATTTATCATACACACTCGGGTGTATTTAAGTTTCTTTGTTGTTTCTAAAGATAGAGTAATATTTCATAAATTCCGTACGACTTTCGGTTTATCCGGCGCGAGCGAACACGCGCGGAGTTTAAAGCCGAATAAATCCGCCAGTCGATAAGAAATACAATTTCGGCATTAGTCGCGTAAGTGTTGTTTTGTAACTAGCGAGTTATAATAATATATTTAATTTTGAAAGTTTCCACGCCGAAAGTTTGCCAAGAATTAGTAGCTTTATAACGGCACACACGGATTATAAAATACAATATAAAGATTCGTTAAGAACAAAACTTTGCTAAGAATGATTTCGTAAAAGATATATTAACATGTACAAAAATAATGAGGTATTCATACAAAAGCAAAGTCCAAAGCTCATCAAAGCAAGGTTTTGGCAGTTGTATGTAATACTCAAATATTAAAACGGTCTTTGCAAAACCTTTTGAACACAAGACATAATATGTACTACATACGTAACACTGTGTAAGGTGTAGTGTGCTCGAGTGATGAGTGTCGGTGCCTCGGGTCGTGATGAGCTCACCTACCCACACCACGGAATGATTGTAAGAAGCGATTTGACAGGTCATACATCACTACGCTGATCAACATTAATGT
This sequence comes from Halesus radiatus, assembly GCA_022606495.2. Lineage (NCBI taxonomy): Eukaryota > Metazoa > Arthropoda > Insecta > Trichoptera > Limnephilidae > Halesus > Halesus radiatus. Next base: position 9,160 of record JAHDVE020002658.1, read on the forward strand.
TTATTTCCATTTTCATTCCGCTAATAGAGCGAGAACATCCTCCCTACTCAATCATCTTGACCGACTAAGATTCCGCTGATCAGCGGATCGTGTTCATTCCGTATTCTTCGAATTAAAAACTAATATTAAAATCACTCGATTATTACTAATTCACTTATCAATTATTGTAACCGGAGTTCCTCGTGCCCTTCGCGACTGAGAAAGGGAAGTTGAATAACTTAATTTTAACTTTGTCCGACTTACCGAATATAATCGGCAACCTGATTTAATATTCCACGGCCATAACTCTGAATATAAGTAGGCGGCTAGCTATAGATAATATCGTTCGCAGAATATTCGACATTTCAGAGTTTTCTGTCATTCACGCTTTATTGAATATGAAAATCAATCTAACCGAATCATAATTTTGTTCAAGAAAATAATATAAAAAACGTGGTTCTCGATATAATTATGTGAGTACATTTAATTAATACTAGTGTTTTGCCCATTGCACCCAGTGATGGAATTATATTTTTATGCCCAAAGGTTAACTTTATTTTTTCAAATTGATATTTGAATACATTATTAAATCGTAATTTGGCAGATACGATTTAATATTTTCGTAATAATATTTTATCAAATTTAAATTACTGGCAAATTGACATTGACCAGATATATCGATGTAACGGCACATTTCAGTAAACTCAATCGCACCTAACCTCACTTAGACCACAACCTAGCCTTATCTAACCCAACCTTACCTAATGTGACCTAACCTAACCTAACCAAACCTAACCTCATCTAGTTTTGAATTTTTTTTAAACTTTATTATTCCTTCAATTTAATCGTTATCTGGAACCTGCCTATGATTTCATTTTTTTATTTTGCATGTATTTTTGATTCCCCATTTTTTTTACATCATAATTTGATATAATCGTAATATATACATATATATGCAAAATAAAAGTACGTGAAAATGCTTTATGCAAGCTATGCATCTATGTGAAAAAACAAAAAAAACGGAAGAAAAAATATTATATATACCTACGTACAATTTACGCACGAACGCAATAATATGTTCAATTTCAATTATTTAAGCACTTGGATTTTTTAAATTGCCTGCAGAAGGAACTCATAAAATATAAATATTGCCTAGGAAGGTACCTACTTAAACGCTTGCTAATATTAATTCAAACTCAAAATGATTTAAAATAAAACGTTCTAATTTGTTTCGAGTCTGTATTTACCATATAATTATCATATATTTACCATGGTATAATAAACAGTGGGTGGGCATCACGTTAGGACCAGTGAATTTTTTTTTTGCAATTATCGAATTTGTATACTTTTTCAAGCAAATTTGATAAAGGCAGTGCAATTTAAAGCTCATATCGTCATTAAAATGTTACTGTATAATAAAAATAAAACAAATAATAATAAGATTTCAGACATTTAGCAGGCACTATAAAAAAAATCGTGAAACACTCTATTGGCAACAATGGCTTCAGTACGCCATGGCATCATTGTTATTGATTTTTTTTATAGATTTTGGCAACTCAGGGTTATGCTACCAAAATTTTAAACAGGCCTTATTAAAAATAGAGTGTACTCATCACATAATAAAAGATATCATTATATTCAAATATTCAAATGATAAATTAAAAATTTGGTATAAAAAAAAATAAACATTGAAAAAAAAGGTGTGGTTCTTATGTGATGGCCACCCACTGTAAATACACTATAGCTGGTGGTTGAATCTCTAATTGACAGGAAAAATAATGGCGACTCTATTGATTAAAAATATAACTACAATAGAATATGGTTGACATAAAATTTGTTCATGTATATAGTTCATATTCTCACCTCTAGGGGGGCCAGTAAAAATGTCAATGTTTTAAACCTGTTAATAAAACACAAAGTAGTCCCAATTTTTTTCTCAATTACGATATTTTACATTTTTAAATGATAACTTATTTAGTAAATAATGAAGAATGGTGACACATTGCGGGTAATGTTTAATGTGAATACCGTGCACATAATGTGGGTCCCAAACGTCCAGAACCAGTGGGACTTTGTCATCCCCACTTAGGGTATTTTATGAAACTGGAAGGAATCGGGATAGGAAGAACATGTGAATGAGATGGGAAAGAGATGTGAGATGAGAAGGAGATGGGAAGGAGGTGGGAAGGATATGGTGAAGAGATGGGAAGGATATAGAGAGCAGGTGTAAAAGAGATGGGAAGAAGATAGGAAGGAGATGGTAAGGAGATGGGAAAGAGATGGGAAGGATATGGTGAATATATGGGATGGAGTTGGAAAAGAGGTGTTAAAGAGATGGGAAGGAGATGGGAAGGAAATGGAAAGGAGATGGGAAGGAGATAAAAGGGATATAGTGAAGAGATGGAGTAGAGGGAGTCATTAAAGCAAAGAAATATTCATTAAAAAAAGCTCCCCTGCGTGGTTTTTATACATGTTTTATATATAATTTTTAAATCACGCCTCCAGTTGTCAATTTTTACTTATTAGAATGTAGAACACGATCTTGCGAGGCAAAAATACTAATTTAAATTTTCATAGTATACATGTTACAAGCAAGCATGAAGCGCATTACTGTAAATTGAATTTTGCGTAATTTAGAACCGTCAATGTTCCTCTGTTTTTATAGTTGAAAGCGTATATCTCAGATGCGCTAGAAATAAGGTTTTCCTTTTTACTAGTACTTAATAATATGAATAACGAACAAAATTTGTTTTGCCGTAATACCATACAACTGAAGAAGCGTTCCGTTAAAATGATTGTTTTATTCTACGTTCGTGGTAAGGAATATGAGTTATATAACGGGAAAGTTAGTAGGCCGTGTATTCACCCTCATAAACATATAAATCGATCTAACGGCGAATCGATCATCGACAAATTTATTCACGGCCTGAATTAGAACAGTTGGTTGGCACACTCGGCCTGCTCCTGTATTCGCTAATATCCACGGGAGTAGCCACAACAAAAGCTCCCTCGATTCCGAAGTTTGAGCATTCAATAAATAATGCCGAGCTTTCGATAAAACTGCGGCCGATGTGACGGGACAAAGTGGTGAAAAATTTCCATCTATGTCGGGGCTTTATCGTGGGTAGGTATATTATATTTTGACTGACAAAAGCCTGGCGTGACAAATAAGCTCCGGATGTCCATCACTCTCGGCATTTTATGCACGGAGTTGATCATCAGCCGTCGGAGGGTTATATTAGTATACAAGTTGTAGGCTGTGTGAAGTAAACGTTTACTTCCTGCTTTGTGTAGCGTGAAATCACTCTAAGGCTTCTCACTGTGACTACTCCGAGTGTTGTAGCTGTATGCTTGAGTGGTGCGTGTCAGGGAGAGTACCAAACCTTTCAATATTCCTTGTATTAATCGATGTATAATTTGTTTATCGAATGTTGTTCCCGGACTTCAAATGAAATTTGAACGGTGTGTCATAATGTAGTAAAGACTTATCCGAATTAAAAAAAAAACCTAATGTATTGTTAAACTCTTTTTTTTTTAAATAAAAAAATGACAAACCTTTCAAAGTTTACAAATAACCTGAAAATATTTGAAAAGCTCAAGATAAAAAAGTAGACAATTTTGCTTGCGTAATGGTTTGCAGGTGATTGATCCCAGTTCGTTTGTATTGAAACCCGACATATTTGTCAACTAAGTTACTAATTTGATTATAACTATCTTACCATTACGCCATTTTTCAGTTGGGTGGTCAAAATAGTTGAAATCCCAATTAACTTAGGCTCTCCTGCTAAGTCACCAAACCACTTGCATATATTGCACCACTTTCCAGAGTGGAAGATACTCTCAGTATTGCCCTGGTGAAAGACCACCATTCAGAATTAAAACGTTGCTTGAAATGGCTTTTAGCCGTTTTTGGTGACCAGATCTGAATAGCCAGGTATTTCCCCACCTCCCTCTTCCCCTCTCCAATACCTTCACCGTAACAACATTCCCCAATTGGGAATGCCATAGTTTCACTGGCTCCAGACGGTTGGGAGCAGTTGGGACTCTTGTGCGGTATTCATATAAAAAAATATATTCTCGTATAATGCTATGATAATAGTATGAGTATATATGTATATTTTTCAAAGAATTATAATATATACATAAGAGCGGACTCTAGATATAGACCCCCAAAAAACTTTCTCTCAGCACACATTCCTTGATTTATTTACATTCATATATCGTCCCACATATGCTTTTCCATTATTTTGACTCTTGACATGTCTCCCTCGAGCGTCTCTGACTTATTCTACCATTAACTTCTGCTCCATATATTTTCCTTACAGTCTTTTTCCATCCTCTCTTCATGCCCAAAGCATCTAATCTTAACCATTACGCTTACACCAGCCTTGCAATCTTTCCTTATTCTCACAGATCTCATTGTTACAGCATGCAGTCTGCTCTCATCCTACCTCTGTCAGTTTATATTTTTATAAGAATATGTGCTTACCTTTTTTTTAACATTACTCTAAATAATTAATTTGACATCCGATCAATTTTTGTAATAGATAATGGTAGATAAACAAAGCCATATGTCATAAATCTAATTTACAATCAAATTCACATTTGTGCACGATCGCTCCTGTTTTTCTGCATGTCTTTCAAAAAGTTGCGTTTTTATGTTTTCATATAAATATCTATGGGAATCCACCTCAATATTCATAATTTTACGACAAAATCTTCAAATAAACTAAAAAAAGTTATGTGTTGTGTACTTAAAAATTAATCGGTTGTTCTGAATATCCACTGTTAGATTTTATTGCCATTTTGGCGGTATTTTCAGCGTAATACGCCGATGTTTACCCGCGGAATTACATTTTTATGCATATCTGGATGCCAAATCGCAAAACCTTTTTATTGGAACCTTTTGAGCGGAGTACCAAATTAAATAAAGGTTCCTTATCCTTAAAATTTTATTGTTGTGGGGATATAATAGCATCGCAAACATGAAATACGAACACAATTTTATATTTATGGTAAAAAAAACTGCTGGGTTTTCCAATATAAGATAATATTTGATTCCCTTTCATATTTACTCTTTGAAATCATTATATTGTAATTGGTCGCCGTGAAAACTGTATGCCGTTTCATTTTACTGTGGTTTTTTTTAAATACTAATCCTATTTTGCAGACAGAATGAAAAAACTCAAAAACAATAAGAAGGATTTTTTTCTAAATGCGATATCTTTCCTGAAATCTAGTACTGCTTACGGTTTATTTAGTTTGCCGTTACAAGTCGGTCCATTATTTCTTACGCTCCTTACTTGAAATTGCATAGTGATTAGGACGAGAAAGAGGCAATAACTCATATGATGAAATTAAAAAATCCGTAAACATTTCTTAACTTGAAAAGTGTAGGAAAGAATTTGATCTCATTTCCATTTTCAAAATGATTTATTTTATTATTAATTAATTATTTAAAAAAAATATGCTTTGTTTGCACCACTTTAGAAATATATATAAACAATCTGCATATTTCGACAGCAATGCTGTCATCATCAGGAATATATGAATACTTAGTATTCATTTTAGTATTCATATATTCCTGATGATGACAGCATTACTGTCGAAACATGTAGATGTTTATGTATATTTATAAAGTGGTGTAAAGAAAGTATATTTTTTAATTAATTAATTTATAGTGACGTCACAAGATGAATATCAATCGTTTGACGGAATAACTATTTTATTATAGATTCACCTTCTTGGTTGCAATTCATCCAGTTCAACTTTCCTTATCGTAGACTCAGAAACAATTAATTGCTTTTCCTCAATAAATACTACTAATTATGGGTACCATTCTCCACTGTTCAGAATGTCGAGACTTGTTAACTCAAGTCAGAACCTTGAAATTTTTAGTACCAGTCTAAATATTTTTTTCTCAGGTTTCACAAAATTACAACTCGACCTGGACACTACCAAAACCTTATTCAAAATGTTTATTTTTGTCCCATTTTTGTCATTGCTTCAGTTTTGTATTATATTTATGTGCTGTTATTTTTCTGTAGCTCTGGTTTATTTCATTTCGTGTTACGTATTTTGTGTAATTTTATAATGGATAATGGTGCGTAAATAAATAAATGAAATAAAATAAAATTTACGAAAATTAATTTACCGAAATAATTCATTTTGAAGAATAACAAGTAAACACGTGTGTGAATAGGATTTATCGGGATATATCACAACAACAAATCAATGGCGTGTAAAATTTCGTCAAATATTTTAACTGTCATTTTACACTTATAAAAATATACTGACACGCTGTGTTCAAAACACTAACTAACTAACTAACCATCACGCCGTTTCCCCGCAGGGGTAGGCAGAGAGGACGGACCGCCAAACAACTCGATCTTGGCATACACTTCTTGCTTCATTCACATTCATACATCGTCTCATACATTCTCTTCTATTATTCCGACTTCTGACATGGCCCGACTCAAGTATTTGATTCACTTGATCATGCCATGTCTTCCTCGGACGTCCTCGGCTTCTTCTTCCATTCACATTCGCGTCATACATTCTTCTTACACTCCTTTCTTCGTTCATTCGCTCCACATGCCCAAACCATCTAAGCGTCCCTTTCTTAATCTTACTCATTACGCTTACATCAGCCTTGCATTCTTTACGAATTTCAATATTTTTCACACGATCATACATGGTTTTACCACACATTCGTCTCAGAGATCTCATTTCTACGGCATTCAGTTTACTTTCATCCTTCTTCTGCCATTTCCATGCCTCACTGCCACACATCAGGGTTGGTATCAGCACTCCATTGTGGACTGCTAGCTTCGCTTCTTTGGACAACTTTTTGTTAGCGCCAACCGCGTTCAGTCCTCCGTTAATGGAGTTTCCTGCATTCACCCTTCTTTCAATATCCCTATCAGTCTTTCCATCTCTCGTAAACATACTTCCCAAATATACAAACTCATCGACCTGCTCCAAGTATTCGTCATTCATAACTATATTGCACACTGTTTTCGCAATCTCTCTTTCAAACACCATGACTTTAGACTTACATTCATCATTAGCTCGTTCAAAACACAATTTATTTTATTGAATTAATCGAGCTTCCATTGGACTACCCTGTACTGAAATTCTGCTGCTTTGGCCGAAAATAGCTTCACTTATTTCTATCACGAGTGATCTCTTTTTGACCTCCCCTAAATCCTATAATAGGTCCCGATCTCAAATAATTGTACATCCGCCGTGAAGAGCGTCACTCAAATCATAGTACCTACCTATGCGTACGTGTACACATGGGATAAAGTGGGAGCTGACCTTTCAACTCTCGGCAAGAGGACAAAAGTCTTCCTTTATCTGGCCACGTGACCTCCTTCGTCCTCTGTTCTCTCGTCCCTCCTGTCTCTCCTGTCCTTCGTGCTCCAGGGAACGGAAAGGTTTCTGAGAAGGTTGTCTATTGAGAGTTGCTTTCAAAATTCAATTAAACCATAATTACGTGTTTATTTTATGCCGTGTAAAGGGGTGATGTAAAAACTGAACTTTAAATAAATTGTTGAAATTTCTTGAATCCTGGAATAAGACAAGATATTTGTTTTCATCGGTTAGTTAGTCGGGTGGCCCAACGCGTCGGGTTTAAAAGCAGGTAGTTCAATTCCCTGCTAGATCCATCATCATAGCATAAGGAACATACGAGTATACCGTTTATGATGCATTATGTACTAGGAGAATTTAATTATTATCAGGTTATTCTTAGGAATGTACTCGTATATCCTTTGTTTAAATGTATACTTTAAATTAATGAAATAAAGATTTAGCAATTCAATTTACCATATACGTAATTCTTAAGTACTAGTATACCTGTAATGAATCCTCACCGCTGGAATGGGTTACGGGGTCGAATCAAAGACAATAAAAAGTACTTTTCTAATAGAAACAATGTGGCATACTTCAACTTGACCCCTCCGAGGTCACCGGAGGGAGCAACAGATTAAATTTATGTTTAAAAAACGAAAGGTGCTGGGAACAAAAATGTTCCAAATAATATAATCATATTTTAATTTTATTAAAAAATACATATGTTGACAACTTATGAATACTTGGAGCAGGTGGATAAGTTTGTGCATTTGGGAAGTTTGTTTACGAGATACGTCAAGGTTGATAAGGATATTGGATGAATGGTGTGGTGAAAGGGAAAGTGTTAGGTTAGGTTAGGGTAAGGGTAGGGGTAGATGTAGGGGAAGCTGTAGGGGTAGTACAATATTAATTCTTAACAATTATATTTTATGCGCCTTAACCCAATAGAGCATAAAGTTGCCTGTGATATATTTTTACGAGTTTTCTTCATCGTGACAAAACTCAAACATATTTTCAAAAAAAAAATTGTAAATTATTTTCCGTTCAAAATAAAGGACGGCAAGCATAGAATCTATATTTGTGTGAACATTATTGTGTATTTTGCTGATTTTTTTGGTTTCTGAATTTGGTTTGGTAGTGAGTTAGTGGATGAAATAAAATATTGATGTATGAGAGTAGTTTTTTCATATTATTTTGAAACGGGAACCATCGAAATAAATATGATTATTAAAATCATTTCTTCATACATTGTGGAAATTAATCGATTCCGAAACTAATGCAAAAAATATGTTGTGTAAGTATGGTTTTATATATACATTTCGGTTGAGTCCAATTTGGCATAAACTACCAATATATATAGCCTTTTCTGGACAGTTCACACATCGTCTCGTGGTCTCGTTGTTTATGGGCCAGTGTTTTAGATCATCAAATCGAATATTGGGTACAGGCTGAGACAAAAATTTTCTTATAACAACCAGACAGTAGCATAGGAAACAGAGGATATAATTATTCAACCGATATATTGAGTTGTATGTTATTTTGGCTGTCATAAAGGTTTGTTTGAGTATGCATTTTTTTCCTAAAAGTTCAATAGGTTAAGACAAAATTTTAAAAATCCAATGGTTGTTGCATTTGCCTCATTTGATCGATGTTAATCATAAAATTAGTCTTTTGAGATGTTTATCGGTCTGCAAAATTTTTTTACTGGATTTTTTTCATTTGTGTTTCCTATTTGTACCTTGAGACATTGAACCATGGAACTATTATATTGTATCCATACTCTTAGCTTAGAAGAATCTTCATACTCCTGTTCATCATTTACGACCATCCTCTTTACTGCACATTGAGACGAGAGCATCGACCTCCCAATATGATTCAAATTGGTTTTATGTTCATCGCCAGATTTATCATTGCCTTCGTCCGTTTCGTTTCTGACGTCGTTCGAGGGAATTGCGAATATAAGTGTCGTCTCCTCCCCATTCTCATTTTCTTAATCCGTCAGCATTTCTTCTACTGAAAATCAGCAATAAAATGTTATACATGGGTATTAATAACAGTAGGTATCAAATATCAAAAAACAATTTTTGTTTTTTAAACTTCCTACAAAGCGCTTAGATAAGCGTCCACATCCCAAACGTGAAGAAATCTGTGAAATGTCATTTCGTGGGAGCTCAAAATGTACACTGTGCACAGGGTATAAAAAATAAGACGCTGAACATTAAATCAAAGTATTTATATCTAATTACGTGTTGTGAATACATATTTTAGTTCAATATCAAAATTCAATATATTTGTATCCTCAAATACATACATATATATTTGAAGATATAAATATATATTTTATATTCTTTACTGTTATTTGACGACAGTAAAAATAAATTCCTTACCCAACGTGCGCCGCGTAAGACATTCGGCCATATTCGATAATTCTGCTTACAGACTGATCAGAAATACAATTAATTTTTAAACATTTTGTAACATTAAAAAATAAAGGTTAAATAATTGTAATCTAAGACCAGTCAGTGCCTGAGTTGGCATCGCGTTTGGGTCTCACCCAGGCGTCGTGGTTGGTTAAGTCCTCCATTACAACACAACATCTTCCGCTTAGTGTGATGGTAGTAGGAGATTTTCAAATATTGTCAGGTTATTCGTAATCAGGGAATATTTATTTGTCTTTCTTAAAAAAAAAAAAAGTAATTGATTTAATATAACACCCAGTTTACTGGAATTCACAACCTCAAAACTTTACTCCAAGCCATTCATAACCCCGGGCAAGGAAGGATACACGTCAGCTAGTCTATATGCGTAATAATGAATCAATGAAACCTGCATTTATATACTCGAAATTTATGTATTAGATTAAGTAGTATGAAAAATTTAATTATTTTCCGGTTATTATTAGGAATGTTTGTTTTTTAGTTTAGATTTACTCTTTAAATGATGGAAAGATTTAACGATTCAGTTTCATAAAAAAATTTTAGGCACTTCAACAATTCTTTTTCGTATTTCAATAATGATAATATTGGATGATATCAGGCTATGCGCTCTTGTTCTACGGTCATGCTTTAAAAGCTCATAACTTTCTTACTTTTAGAAATATATCGATTTAAACAACTATCACCTTTGTTACCAATTTTAACGATGGAATATATTTTCCAATGTGAAGATTTGAAAGGCAGCCTCATTCTCATTGAGGAAATTTAAATCCCGAGCCCATGTAACTAAATCGTAATTAGAGTAATATTTATCCAATTTATACTAATAAGTTGCAACATACAACGGGCTCCATAGGTCACAATTTCTGCAAATCCAGTCTGCCGCCTCTTACCAGACTTGACGGTTCACTGGCAAACACCGCCACCGAAAATGCCAACCTTTTAGGGAAAATATTCCTGGAAAACCCGACCCTCGTTGACCAAGGTGCGATCTCGCCGTCGGTTCCTCACTGCGGTTTCTATATGAAACATCTGAGAATCCTGCATCGGTATGTGAAGCACCCTTGAGGTGCTTTTTCACAAAAACGGCGCTATATAAATCGTCCAAGTATTATTATTATTATTATGTAATCCGCGTCTTATGGGGGCTCGATGTTAATAAAGTTAGTGGGCCTGAAAGAATACCTGCCATGGTATTGCAGAGGTGTGCTGCAGAAATTGCTCCAATTTTGACAAAGCTCTTTAAAATTGTTCAGTGCCCTCTGGTCGAAAAAAAATGGTCATTCATCCCGTACCTAAGAAAGGTGACCGCTCCAACCCAGCCAACTACCGCCCCACAGCGATCACATCAGTTCTGTCGAAGGTGATGGAACATGTGATCAACGACAAACTGCTCACATACCTCGAGAAGAACAAAATTATTAACGACCGTCAGTACGGATTCCAGCGGAACCGCTCATTCGGTGATCTTCTCGCATATGTGACTTATGTTTGGGCGGTGCCTGGAACGTTACGGTGAGATTCAAACGGTCTCAATCTATTAGCAATTTAAAACAAAAATAAATAAAATACTTCTCATCCGTACTAGATATTTACTACACCTTTAATTTAAAATATATATCATTCAGTTGGAATGGGTATTTTGGCCACAAATTCAAAATTAAATTATGTACGAAATAGGAAGCGCTGCCGTTCCCCTTAATAGTGATTTAAATTTAACAAATAGTCTAATATATTATTTTAAATATTAATATACTACTATTAATAATAATGTCCTGTGCGTGCAATGTGTGTCCTATATGTGTCCTGTGCGTGTAAAGTCATATCATCTCAGCCCGAAACATTGTAATTTAACATTTTAATCTGGAGTGCCCTACCAGGTAAGTATGTTTTTTGTATTTGTACATAATAAGATAAACCCTAGCAAGTAGCATTTGTACAGCGCCTTTGAGGTGATTTTTCACAAAAACGGCGCTATACAAATCATCCAAGTATTATTATTATTAATAAAATAATGTCTTTAATTTGTAATATAAATTCGTTATTCAATATTTATAGTAATTTTTTTAACAATGTTTTTGATTAATTTTGACCCCAACTTCGTAATGAATAAACAATTAGAGTCATTTGCCAAATCCCCGCTCCTATATCCAATGTAATTTTTAATTGTTTTCATATGTTTTAAGTAAAATATCCATTCTGTTTTATATAAAACCTAATTATAAGACTATTCCTGAAAAGATGTTAATAAAAAAAATCCCATAGCATAACAATTATAATAACGAGTCTAATTAAGAATTGATGTTAATAATTCACATTACTAGTAAGGTATTCCCCAAACAATATTAAAGTAAACTACAAACCAGAGGTAATAAGCTTACTGGGAATAAACAACATAATTAGAAAGTCGGCAGTCAAGGACGACTTAATGACAAATATAAAGAAAACCCATGTAATAGAATAAATCCCTTGTATTATCTCCCCACCCCTCCTCTCCCACATGTTGTGTATATAAACCGTAGTTTAAGATTAACTTTTACCAGTCTGAAGATGGCTTTAACAAGCTGAAACCGGCCACGGTGAAATAAAATAAAAGTGGAAATAAGTTTTATATGTGTGTTATTATATCATTGAAGTGAACTTCCTTAACAAGAAAATACTTTAAAGGAAAGCTGCTGTTTTTTAAATTCAAATTTAATGTACGATTTATACAACATTTCCATCATAATGCAATTTACCTAATCTTCAATCTCCTCGATGTCATTAGTAAACATAAGATTATTCTGCATTTGCATATGCGTAATGGATAATTGAACTTTTTTTGTTATAGTGCAAATGCAGCAATTTTACAGATAAGAATAATTTGTCCGATGGTTTACTGTTGTGTTAAAGCTCTTAAACATGAGCTTAACCGAGTAATTCTGGTGACTCTACGCTCATGGAAAAGTCAGAAATGCGAAAAACTTCCCAATTTTCATTTCTTGTAAATCAATACTCAGAATATGGGAGAAATTCACTTTTTCAGACATTTTCTATTTTTTTAATTGGATAAATATATGCATTTTTTATTTATTTCATGTAATCCGTTGTATTTTGTGTCTTCTACGCATAAATCACTGATTCATTTTGAACCATGAATGTAATTATTTTAATAGAGACAACATTCAAATATGGCATTTCTTTATAATCACAGATTTAGGTAATTGATATTAACAATGAAGATAACCTTTCCCTTACGGTGCTAAAATAAAAACGCGCTTTCCGATGTTGGGTAGTCAATACACGATCAAAAATTAGCGATTTTAAATCGTAAAAAATAAGAACATTCATAACTAATCCCCTTAATTAATTTAAAATGAGCTGAAAATTATAATAATTGAAATTTATTTGCTGAAAACATTTAAAAAACATCTGGCAATGCTCACGGAACGGGCGTACGTCCACTCTGATTGCAAGCCTGAGAGCTACTGCCGACTAAGAACATTGAGCTCCTCGAGCTTCCACAGTGAAGTATGCAAGAATGAGATGCGAATATAGTGTCGCGCTTCCAGCACAGTCTTAACGTATCGTCGAGACCCAAGGTCGAGGCACTCGCAGGGTTGTTTCACAAAATACCTCCGACGTACCCGATAAATTCTGATTATTATTAATATTATTTTTTAAATCAATGCATAAATATATTATGGAATACCTAAAATCTTAACTTTGTATTTATTATATTTATAGAGATATTGATGGTTATTAGAAGCAACGTGTAGAAGATACCCAACATAGGGAAGGAAGGGTAAAGGTCGAGGTGAATATTCTTACGGTAGTGAATTAATGTTGAGAGTCGTTGTTTGTTTCATTTGTGTGAGTGTTTTCTCGAGAAAGTGACGGATTGAAAAGGTGTACAGTATATTATAAATATTACATATCTTACCTTTTGCAAACCGCCAGTTTTTTAAATGTCGTTGTTTGATTCAATCATTCATTTGTAAAATGCTTATTCATTTATTTACGGTCGATGGTCATTTACACACATGATATTAAGAGCATACACATAGAAACCAGTCATAGAAAAGAAAATAAAACATATTACCATTAGATATAATTAGATTAATATGGTCATCATACATGTTTACTAAATTATAATTTAATGAATTGGCTGGAATTAGATAAATAGGTACCATGTTGGTACCCAATTCGTAGAAACGTTAATGTAACAATATTGTTCTCTTAATATATAATCTGTGTGCTATTTTCTTTTTATTTTGTAAAATTATTAACCTCAACACAGGCTTGTCCTAGTGAGGTTAAAAATTCTAACGTTCAAAAAGATCCAATGTAAAGAAACAATAAATAAATAAATTAGGAGGAACGGCTGCGCTGCCTGTTTCATACATAACTTAATTTTGGTTTTGGGGCGAAAATATCCATCCAAACTGAATAATGTATTTTTTTAATTAAAGGTTTGCAATTATCTACGGCAAATTTGTGTTCCGAAGTAAATTGGTCGTTTTTCATTTCTTACTTTAAATTTTTTAAATTTTATATTTTAAGTTTTACCCTGTGACAAGGACACAGGGTGAAACTTTTTTTTTAAATCACCGTTATCCCCAAAATAATTTTTAAAGGAGCCTCGAAAATCACTAAAAATCAATTTTTAATGGCCTATGTTTCATAATCTAAAACAAAAAATAAATAAATTGCTTCTAATCGGTACTAGATAGTTACTTTACTTTTTAATAAAAACAAAATCCAAAATTAAGTTTTGTGGCAAACAGGCCGTGCAGTCGTTCCTCTTAAAGTTCCTCACTTTGCATAGTATGCTTCAATGCTTTTAGTCCATGCCGGCCTCTGTATTTCCTCCCTCATACAGGTTCACTCCTTCAAAATACCCTCCACATAATATCCCCAAATATTACATAGGCCTTGAGGGAAACTGATTGGATTTGGAAACTCTGTTGATTAACCGTAAAAAAAATCTTATAACAGTCAACCACTTCACACAATTCACTACGCCATGGACGAAGATTCTCTTTTTTATGGCAGAGGACTTTTGATAGTTTGTTCTTATAATCGTAGTGTGAAATAGAACGTACTGTGCAGTAGTTCTAGTAGGTATGTGAAAAATTATCAATTTAAGTAGATTAGGACACCCATTAATGGCGTTTTATTTTTTTCTCTTCTGTAATAAAAATGTAAGTATTGTTTCATTCAGGAAATAAGTATAATTTATCAATATCAATAATCATACATGGTATGCAAACCATGTATGATCGTGTGAAAAATGTTGAGATTCGTAAAGAATGCAATGCTGATGAAAGCGTAGTGAACAATATTAAGAAAGGGACGCTTAGATGGTTTGGGCATAAAGAGCGAAAGAACGAAGAGAGGAGTGTAAATAGAATATATGATGTGAATGTGAATGAAAGAAGAAGCCGGGGACGTCCAAGGAAGACATGGCACGATCAAGTGAATCAAATACTTGAGTCGGGCCATGTCAGAAGTATAACAGAAGAGAATGTTTTAGTAGTTGTGTGAAAGTCCATTGAATTACATTTTTTTTCGTTTATTTATTAACTTTATTAATTTTTAATTTTTAATTTTTAATTTTTAATTTTTAATTTTTAATTTTTAATTTTTAATTTTTAATTTTTAATTTTTAATTTTTAATTTTTAATTTTTAATTTTTAATTTTTAATTTTAAATTTTAAATTTTAAATTTTTAATTTTTAATTTTTAATTTTTAATTTTTAATTTTTAATTTTTAATTTTTAATTTTTAATTTTTAATTTTTAATTTTTAATTTTTAATTTTTAATTTTTAATTTTTAATTTTTAATTTTTAATTTTTAATTTTAAATTTTTAATTTTTAATTTTTAATTTTTAATTTTTGATTTTTAATTTTTAATTTTTAATCTTTAATTTTTAATTTTTAATTTTAATTTTTAATTTTTAATTTTTAATTTTTAATTTTTAATTTTTAATTTTTAATTTTTAATTTTTAATTTTTAATTTTTAATTTTTAATTTTTAATTTTTAATTTTTAATTTTTAATTTTTAATTTTTAATTTTTAATAGATTCAGAGCAATGATAATATATATTTAAGAACCATCTGTTGTTATGATAAGGTTTATAATATTTTACGCTCTTACATAAGACAATTTTTATGACGATATTTATATGAAATATACTCTAGGGTTTCTATTTGTAACTGTATAGCTAAAAATACCTTTAAAACGTTGTTGAATAAAACTAAACTTGAGTTTGCATTTACAAGTACCTATAAATGAATTAAACAATAGTTAATATTTAAAAAAAAATCGCAGAAGATAATAATATTTTATCACTTCCTCAAAATAGTGTTTTCAATCATAATAATTAATTTAATTTCCTTCAAGAATCAACATTCTCACAAGAGGTTTATTGTTAAGGTTTCCGTTTAATATAAGTTCTCAAAAACTAATCAACCTACTCCAAAAACAATAACTCGTGCCAGAAAGCTCCAGGCTGGAGATGAAATTTATTAGTTTCAATAATGATCTGTCAATCCCTCGAATGAAATCCAACGGCACCGAAACACTGCTCCAAGTTAAATAACAATAATACGATTCGCATTCATTACGTCCGGGGGAGGAGGAAGGGGAGAGGCACCATCATCTGGGGTTGTTTAGATAAGAAAAGTGAATTATCGGTTATCGTGGCCCGGCGCGAAAGGGGCAAGTCAATTTAACGCCCGTAAACCTACCCGAAATATCGATATTCGGAAAAAGTTCTTCGTTATTATTTAGCATGCTAAAACAACGAGTAGTAAATCCAATTTTGGGATTAAACGAAATTCTCTGGAGATTAATACATAGGGATCAGTGTGATAGAGATTCTTATTATATCTAATGGAGATCTTAACAAACAAATCACCCTTTACTCTGGCGTTAGGCGAGAGTGTTATTTTTATTCTACTTGTATTGCAATGTAAGGTGCTTCTAAGAAACTACGATCATTGATCCCTTTGGTACTTACATAGCTGAGAGATACGCTAAATACTTCAAACATGTCCAAATTTTCTACAGATCGACATTTGCTACATGAGTTCGGCAACCTTTTCCTGAATTTCTTCTATTCTACAAAATCGGTATATTTGAGACTAAGGTTCTCTCCTTCCAGTTTAAAAAATACCCTTGTCACTGCGTTCCTGAAGATAATAAAATGTTTCTTCTCAGGGCCTCTTTTGTGAAGAAAATGTAACAAAAAGCGGAAAATTAAGTAATAAGGAATAAGTTAAATAGGATCGATGTGGAATAACATCCTAACTTAGCTCTATTTTTGTGGCTTTCTTAATATTATCAGCGAGTGATTCAAATTAATTAATAATTCTACGATTCGCATCTATTACGTCCAGGAAGAAGCATTATCAACTATTGGAGTTGTTTAGATAAGGAAAGTGAATTATTGGTTAACGTGGAAGTCAATTCACCCCCCGTAAATCTGCCAAACTATCGATATTCATGCTACGTCAAAGAGAAAGTTCATCGTTATTATTTTGCATCGTTCTTCAGTCATTCTTCTAGCGGAGGAATAATGAATAAATTATAGCGGCTTTATTCTGTACGAAAATTCTGCTGTTTACGGTACAATGTTTCCATAATATCGTCAGAGAAATAAGTTATGCTGTACTTTGTCAGTATCTTTTTTCCTTCTTCAGTGGGGGTAAGCGAGCAGTGGAAATATTTTGCATCCTTATCGGATTTATGTCACAATACTAGGATGAATCATTACTCCAACATATTTGTGTTATGTACGAAAATGAGACATACACTAATCAGTACTGATAATAAGGCTATCGATAGGATGGTAAGTTCGACAAATGAATCGAGTTCGGTACTCACAGCGATCACCTACCGACTTTCTTTTCAGATCGAGATATGACAGTGAAACAGTCTGTACCCACTACTGCCTGAATCTTTCAGATTGACTGCCATGGTATCCTAAGGACTGTTCATCCTAAGTATTCTTATATTGTTTATTTTGTATCCTTTTAATTTTTTTTAATGTTAGTATTTCTCTGCATCCCACTTGGTTATCTATTAACTACGGACGTGCGGAGCAGAGCAACCATATTTATAAGAGTCACTTTTGTCAACCGTAGATATAATATATTTACCAATCTGGGATTTCGTATTTCTACTTTTTTTTATATGTATACCGCACAAGAGTCCCAACTGCTCCCAACCGTCTGGAGCCAGTGAGACTATGGCATCCTCAATTGGGGAATATTGTGAGGCTGAAGGTACCGGGGAGAGGAAGGAGAAGGGAAAGAGGAAGGTGGGAAAAATCTACTAACCTGCTTCTAAGCTAACGCTATGCAGAGATACTTGAGTGTTTAGAATCATTGGCAAATTTAAAAATTAGAGTCCATGATGTACACCCCGAAGGAGTAATCATTAGTTACTTATACCGGGGTGGGAAAGTGGTGGGTAACCTTAACTGTACCCACTACAAATCTAGTGAAATCCAGATATTGGAATATTTTGCAGTTTTTACGTGCCCATGCTTACAGAATTCCGGTAGTTTGGAAGTTTTCGAGTCAATTGTAAAGTGTGTTTTTTTTTGTTATGGACGGAGATTCCCTATAAATTGCTGGACAGAGAGTGGATTGAGACTCAGACTCAGCCTGATCATGAAAACAGGGTGGAGGTGGAAAATTTTGCCAGATGAATTTTTTTTGTGGCTTCCGTTGGCGTTCTCTAGTCAACGTCTAAATGGTTCTAGCTGCATTCTATGCCTTAATTCATACAAATGGACTTATCGGAAATAATCGTTTTTATACTTACACTTTCAAAATAGTTTTTTTTTTAATTTCAACATTTAAAAAAAACATTGCTTTTGCAGTTAAAGGATGTAGGGAAAATCTCTATGTACTGTTGCATTTGAAATTAAAAGTGCTACATACGTAACTCAATTCAAGATACCATTACGTCTTTCTTTTTTTTACATTAACTCTGTGAGGAAGTTCTGTGAAGGAAAGAGGTGTGAGAGGTGGATTGGGTAAAATTCTAGAGGTCAGTGTATCCAGGAGTGACGGACGTATTAATCCCACTGCCATGAAATGTGATGGGTCTAGAGAGTCTGGTTAGAGAGTTCAAGGGGCCTTAGATAAACATCACCCTGTAAACTTGGGCACCCCTGCTAAATCACCAAACATAGCAAACCACTTGGGGTGACCTATGGTACCCGCCTCCCGAATAGGAAACTTTTAAAGTAAGTTTTATTATAATTAACCTGTTACAATACATCAGTTATGATTTATTTATTTGTGAGAAACAAACAGCTTTTAATACAAATATATTTACAAAGGAAGTTTAACAAAGGGCAAGCCAACAAAGTTTCTCGTGCTAACACTGGATATATACAGGTGTTTTATTTATGGAACTAATAAGTCATACAAGTCTACAGTTTTAATGACCTCATTTATCGGTAGTAAAATATATCACTTTCAGCTATCAGCCTATTAATTTTAAAGTCAGAAGTTTCAAGAATTGCTATCGAAAGGCGTTATTGTTCAACATCCTGTTCGAATATAAAACAATACAAGAACAAACACCATTTATTTTTATTACCTACCTCTTGTGCCCTGAATGAGATTGGTTTACTGCTCGTTGAGATGGTAAATTAAGACTCGCACAAACTTTAATGTTTATTTAATTTAGTTTCAGTACTTAAATATTACGATTCTTCGTTAGTACATTATAAGCGTAAGTTAGTTATATTATTGATTAAATAGTATATTTATTTATTTGGTTAATTATGGTAAACAGGTGGAAAACACATCACAGTAGGTACATAGATAAAATAACGAACATATACAGGAATAACATAGTGTAAGTATCATTATTTACAGATTCGAATTTTCAAAACATACTCACATTCTCTGATACTTATACTCTAGACACATAGATTAATAATTGTTGAGGATTTATACAATAATCGTCTTTTTCTATTTGTATTCCGAGCAGTTAAACATATCTGCTATGTCTGAATAAGTATTTTCTTCTGCGTGGAGTGTAGGTAATAGAAGTTACTATCCAGCATCTGAATTTCAACAGCTTTGTTATGTTATTTAGCAATCGCAAAATACAGAACAAAAAATTTGGGATATGAAAACATTATTTTTCAATGAAATCTTTTCAGACACAACATTGTTGCGATTTGTCTATAAAAATGATGATTGTTGCTAAACTGTTAATAATACTTAAAAGCTCTTGAAGAGTATGAAGGTTATTATTTACCTTTAAATGCATATCTCAGAGCCTTAGAGACTACAGCTAATGGAAGAAATGAGTATGCTCACTGAAAATAGTTGCGATGACCTAAGCATTTCAGACCAGAAAGTTGTGCACATTCTTAATGATATCAGTTATTAAATATTAAAAGATTTCAGTCTCATCTGGGACTCTCACCCAGGACCTCTGCCTATCCGGGGCAAC
The DNA here is from genome assembly GCA_022606495.2 of Halesus radiatus. Lineage (NCBI taxonomy): Eukaryota > Metazoa > Arthropoda > Insecta > Trichoptera > Limnephilidae > Halesus > Halesus radiatus. The sequence continues at coordinate 29,400 of JAHDVE020002658.1, forward strand.
CGCTTAACCAACTTAGATAATGAGACCAGTTCAATTTATGTCATCTTCATCGATATCATATCTCAAATTCAAGATTTGTTAATATTATTCTCAATTTTTTATTCCATATTATTGGCAGCTATCTTTATAATGATTACAAAGTTCTTAAGGAACACAATTGCAAACTAGGCAGTGTCTATATGAACACCGCACAAGAGTCCCAACTGCTCCCAACCGTCTAGAGCCAGTGAAACTATGGCATCCCCAATTGGGGAATGTTGTGAGGCTGAAGTTATTGGGGAAGGAAAGGAGAAGGGGGAGGGGAAGGTGGGAAAATACCTGGCTATTCAGATCTGGTCACCAAACACGGCTAGAAGCCATTTCAAACAACGTCTCAATTCTGAATGGTGGTCTTACACCAGGGCGATACTGAAACTATCTTCCACTCTGGAACGTGCGCAAATATACAATATATTATTTTTAAATGAATTATTTGTGAAACAACACAAATTAATTAAATAAAAATTTACTTGCGCACGCCAGGATTTGAACCCGCGACCTTCGGATTCGTAGTCGAAAGCCTTACTCCTCAATCATGGAGGTCATTAGGTCCAATTGTCCAAATACTGCAATATTCTTTGTTTTAACCGTTTGTTAAATAGTAGGAATAAGAATATGCATGATATGCGGTGGGAAGCTTGCTAAAATCCCGGAAAGACAAGTAGGCAGTATTGGCAGGGCTCACGGTTCCATCGTCACGCCACCAGTACGAGAAATTTGGAACAAAGAGTAATTGACTGAACGGGATATAGCGCTAAGTTCCCAATCCCCAATCGGTCGGTAGTATATCGAAAGGCTTTCTTTTACCGCAACTTAATCTTTCTCACTCTATTCCTGTAGCTATTCCATCGCTAGAAACGTAATTAGTGAAAGAAACAGCCATTCATCTTAAAAGGCCGACGAAAAAATAGTCCCGTGACAATTGAGTTTAGTTAAATGGTGCTGAAGAATCGGAGATTTCCCTAGCGGACATAGGCTTAGCTTTTAATTGGTAAAATAGTAATTATTTTAAGCGGATTATACCTAGGCACCACTGTCGAATTCTAATTTATCTGCTTCTTCAACGATTAAATGTACAATTCTAAGATCCCCTCATTCTTTTTCATAGTTTTGTAATAACTTTTAATCATATTAAAAGGACGACAAGCTTAACGGGGAGAGGGGCGTCGGAGAGTTAATATTAATTCATTCAAAATAATGATAATATTATTGTTCAATACGATAAACATGGTGTTTTTGATGAGAAAAATATTTATTACGTTTTTTTTTATTTGCATGGGCTTAGCAATTATCAAAATATAATCAGAAATATTACACATTTCTCACCGTTCTACGCATGTTTTTAGAAAAAAATATTTAAAAAGTTGAATATCCTTAAAAAATGCTGTGAAGGTTTTTCTGTAACTTGTCGATTTGATAAATTAAAAAAAATAACAGCGTGTAGCTTAATTTTTTCATGAACATTACGTAACTTTATTGTTATTTTTTTTTTTGTAATGCGGATTTCAAATCTTTGGCTATGTTTATTTACAAAAAATGCAACGATAAAGGATTAAAAATACTTTTCTCGACTTATATATCATATTCGTATTTTGAATATTTTGTAAAAGTTACAATGGGACGGTTAGAAAAAGTGATATTTTAGGTTATATTTTGATAAATGCTAAGCCTATGTAAATTTATAAAATATTTAATAAATATTATTCTATTTAAAACATTATGTTTATCGCATTGCGTAATAATACTATAATTATTTTGAATTAATAAATAATAACTCTCCGACGTCCTCTCGCCCTTAATTCATTACACCCATTCCTTAAAATGTTACATGAAAAAATTTGGCATAGAAAATACAGATATTTCGTTCTGAGGGTTTCCCAGTATTTTATAGATATTCATTTCATTATATTCGGTTACATTTCTATACATGTTCAGTGGTAATATATGGGCATCTATTCTATGAATACTAAAGGATAAATAGAAGCAACCGTAATATATTTCGTGTTAACATACATTTAATTGATGTAACCAAAGGATTAACTTTGGGGTGAAAATTTTCACAATTGTGATATTTTGTTGGAAGTCGGTTTCCAGGTCTATTTATTTAACAAATTAATAATCTTTTCCATGGAGCAAAATCTAATAGTATAAAGTTGTTTTTTTTTTTTAATTAAATTAGTTGCGTTAACTTTGTTCAAACCACAGTATTTAATAAGTAAAGTTTTATGTGTTTTAAACGTCCCTCATCGGGATAAACAATATACCTACTATAAATAATATCACAATAGTCGGATGAGGGGACCTTTGCTTCTGAAATATGTAGATATTTACATATTAAATACAGTGGTTTAAACAAAGTTATTGTTATTAATTTAATAAATATGACTCCACAGTGTTTTTTTTTACAGTAACTCCACACAGGAGACCTTGGGGGAAATAATTTTCTTCGAAGCCTATATCATCTTTGGGGATGCTGTTTAGAGAGTCTTTTAGATGATAGAATGTTATAGGATGGAGGAAACACAGAGGCCGGCAGATCATTCCACAGCCGAGCTGTTGAACGAACACAATAACGAATCGTAGAAGCGACCCGTTCTCCTGTGACAAATGTCAACCGTGTGCAAATGTTGGGCGCGCGTTTGGCGTGTTTCTCGACTATGCACCGGTGCCGAAGGGATCAATGACGCTAGTTCCTCGAAGCATCTTCCATTAAAATACCGGTAGAACAAGGACAGCATTCCCACCTGACGTCTGTGCTTCAAAGATTGCAACCCATTTGTTAAGATAGGCGAATCTATCAAACGGACCGCCCGTTTCTGCACAGAGTCAAGGGTTTTTTTCAGATATGTTGGGACTCCCGACCAGAGGTGGCTGCCAAATTCTACAGTGGGCGCACGTGCGATTTGTACAGGGTCAGCAGTTGTTTACTATTAAAGTATCTGCGGGCTCTGCACATTACGATGTATTAGACATCTTTTGAAGATTTTTTTTTCGTTTAGTTAAAGGGAAATAAAATTTGCGAAAAGGGCTGCGGCAAAGCCGGCTAGTAACTTCCAATCATTTATTCTTTTTTTTAAATATTAATTAATACCTATGTACGTTTAATTTTTATTCTTCTAGTAGTTCGCCATCCGATCACGACATGATTAAAGATATGTGTGTCGTAGCATTTATTTTATATATAGAGCATACTTCCCCACCATCCTCTTCCCTATCTCCTTCCTCTTCTCACCTTCAGTCTCACAACATATTCCAATTGGGGATGCCATAGTCTCAATAGCTCCAGACGGTGGGAGCATCTGTGACTCTTGTGTGGTACGTCAATAAAAAAAAGAAAATAAAATCGATGTGGTAAATTCTGAAATTCTCATTGTACGGGAAACTCTTCAATTTAATGAATGTAGTTGTTTTTAAACGCATGTTTTTTTTACTTTGGGGGAAGTGTGCTACTAAAAAAATGATCTAACTTTGAGTTTCTTTTATTGTGATTGCCTGAAAAAACATTAACAAAGAGCTCGTTATTTCCATGTTTCTTGAAGTAATAAAATTTATTTTCTGTGTCCGGAAATGTCCATAAAAATCATTTAATCGATGATTTGTGCTTGAGTATATTAAAAAAATTTACACGACTTCTATATTAAACGTTTTTGCTGATTTTTTTCATAATATCCTTTCCAACCTTCCCTTTCTTTTCTCCTTCTCATCATCTCTCTAACTCACTTTTCTGATCCTTACAATATTCTATTAAAGGTTTAACTTAGTAACAATGGATTAAATTAGTAACGAAGTTTAATTTTTCTAACACCGGTTTAAATAAGTAATAAAGGATTAATATAGTATCTAGTGATTAACTTAATTTACTATTTATTAAGAATTAACTTACTAACTAAGGATTCACTTAGTATCCGCTGATTAAGTTAGTAACTAAAGATTATCTTAGTAATTACCTAAGTTACTAAGGATTAACTTACCAGCTTAACCTAATATACTAACAGTCCTTAAATGTGGAAGTTTTACTTCCACATTAAAAAAATACATACGGTGCTCGAATCGAGTGAATTTCCGTGTCATAATCCCAAGATTCGATAGCTTCCTTAAGAATTCGTCGATTTTCTCCATCATTTAGTACAACTGATACAGATAATGTCAGGTGTTGAAATTTGAGATAAAGCGCTTGCTGTCAATTAACTTATTGTGAAGAGTTGCTGCATCGGATTTCCCCTTACGAGAGGAACGGTGGGTGTGGGAGGGAGTCTGAAGAGGGAGGAAAGTGGGGAGAAGAAGGGGGTAGAGATGTCACTCCAGTGAGCCTTTAAAGCCCGCCTTGCCTCCCCGGGGTACGCTTTAACTTCTTAACTAAAGACCAAGTCATGCATATCCGTTTCTCCATCTTGTTCGATCTTGTAAAAACAAACCCACACAAAAATGGCCATCGTGCTATTTTTAAAAGCAACTTTTTTTTATCACATGCTGCGCATGCAATAACATTAGTCGAATATTTAAAGCTTTTGAAGTGGTTAAGAAAGTAGTTAGTTTTGGTAAAACCATGTATGATCGTGTGAAAAATAATGAAATTCGTAAAGAATGCAAGGCTGATGTAAGCGTAATGAGTAAGATTAAGAAAGGGACGCTTAAAGGAGTGTAAGAAGAATGTATGACGCGAATGTGAATGGAAGAAGAAGCCGGGGACGTCTGAGGAAGACATGGCACGATCAAGTGAATCAAATACTTGGGTCGGGCCATGTCAGAAGTCGGAATAATAGAAGAGAATGTATGAGGCGATGTATGGATGTGAATGAAGCAAGAAGTGTATGCCAAGATCGAGTTGTTTGGGGGTCCGTCCTCTCTGCCTACCCCTGCGGGGAAATGGCGTGATGGTTAGTTAGTTAGTTTGTTAGTTGAAGTAGTTGTTTTTCTAATAATAGATTTTTTCATTATAATCCCATTTAGGTAGGTACCTACGCTTTTACTCACTATTGTATATGTAGGAGGTAGAACAGCGAATGGTATTTTGTTCTATTTAACGTAATATAACATTTCTACGTTTATAGTTTACACAGATGATAGCTGTCAATATCAGAAATACTTTAAAACAATAATAAATTAATTAAATAATATATTATTTTTTATAAACAATAATTATTAGCCTGAAACACTCATCCAAATTGAAAAAAACCTTTCCGAGCAAAGATAAATCTCGCCGACAGGACTCAAACCTGCACCCTTTTGATGTCCGGTCAGATGCTCGACCGTTGAGCTACGTCGGCTTATCGCAAACCCGCCAAGTTAATCAATATATACTAGTGTTTCATTTCAATTTGGGTGAGTGTTTCAGGCTAATAATTATTGTTTATAAAAAATAATTGTTACCCTTTGCGCTATACACAAAAATCTTGTCTTAAGTTTTTAAGAACTTTAGTTTATCAATTAATAAATAATATACGTTGTTTTCCGAACTTTATTAATACACAAATATCTACATGTATCGAGAATACTATATACTCCCGATGAAGAAAACATCGCTTTCGAAACATGTAGATATCTGTATATTAATGAAATGGTGAATATAAAGTATATTATTTAATTCATTTATTAATAATGACGCAACTAAATGAATACCAATCCTTTAAAGAAAACAATGAAGTACAAATAAATATGAGATTGGTAAAATTGATGAAATTCAAAAAGGTTTCAACAGCAGAGTTTAAGGAATCATTACTCCTGATCCGCATTCGCGTCTTGATCACAACCCAATCTTACTTTTACGTTCGGCATCTTCTTCGGTTTCATCATATTCTATGAACGTTATTATTATCAATAGTTAATAAAGTTTTCGTATATTTTTACGATTCAGTCGACGTTAGATATCTTTTAATGCATTGCACTATACTAGAAAAGCTTCATTTGGTCACACTTGACACTTGGAATACAAACAACAAATCTCATGACATTCACCTCTCTCACAGCGATCTGAATGTCCATTTGTATGTTGTTTCAGTAATTGATTATTTTTATGTAAAAAAAACCTAAACCATACTAACTTTGTTAAAAGGTGTCGCTAACTATGTGCAACCATAAATAACCCATATCTTAAATATTAAATAGCTATTTTTCCCGATAGTTTATTGCAACACGTCGAAAAAAGATTGCTCTTGTAAAGTACCTGAGAGATTTGCAGATAAACTTATTTACGTAAAGCACGTCAGTATGACGTATTATAGATCATAGCCGGGTACCACAAATGTTAAATATGACTCTATTCATCAAAGTTTCATGGCAGAGGTAGATGGCAGACAGTAAGAATCTACACACATGAATCCATACACTAGCACGATTAATCATCGGTATTACGTACAGCGAAATATTGTTCCTCGTATTAGGTACGTTCTGGCGCGGCGTGTTGGTATTCCGTCATGAAATTTCAAAGTCAAATACTTCCCCTCATTATTCGTGCCCCTAGGGCCAACTTTTCGCAGATCGGAGAACAACGGAACTCCATAAAAAAGTTTATTTCGACGATGGCGCATTTATCAAATGTCAGATGTATTTCAAATTCGGTTTGAATACTTCAGAAGTGTTATTGGCGAAAACAGGAATAAGCTTTTAATGTTCGTTACGCATTCGTCGCTTTGCCAAATAATATAATTTGATAAGGCAAAATATTGAATATCGTTTAATGCACTACATTTTATTGAAAGGATTAACATGTATATATTTATAAACTTTTTTACGCATACAGCAATAAAAAGAACTGACAAAAAATAGAAGCGACTAAAAATGCTACTAACGGACGAACACACAAAACATCTTTGTAATTAAAACTTCATTATCTACACCTATAACACTCCCGACTCCAGAGATGATTTGAAATATTTTATATACTATGTAGTAATATGTCTTCAGTTAAGTTTAATCCTCAAGCCCGGAATATATTTCAACGCTTTTGTGTTTTATTCGTAGAATGTTGTTATAAGTTATGCAAGTGTTTTAGTTTTGTTATTATTGTGACAGCTATTCGGCGTTCAAAGAAAATTTCAAACTGTGGTTACGCTACATAGCGACGGCATATTTACATGATTTTATTTACTCCAACTATACGATACGTATAGTCCCGCACAAGGTAGTGTAAATATTTAGACACCGGCACACAGGGACGCATCACTATTGTGGTAGGCTAGTCCTCCTGAGAAAGATGTTTGGTAGTTTCCAAGTGTCTAAATCGGTTCGTATGGACTCGTTCGATACACCAATCATATTTTGAAAAAGAAACACTAAAAATGATCGCGTTTACGAACGGCTATGAGGAAACAAAGATTGACAAAATTAGAAACAGTAAAGAGTATAAGAATAAAATCAATCCGATATATTCGGCACATAGTGATAAAATAGATAAAATTTGCATATTTGGAATTTTTCACTTTTATTTAAAAAATCCATGAAAAAAAATTGAAAAATAAATTTAAAAAGTGTGGTTTCAATATAGCTTTCGGAACTAATAATTACATATATTGAAAATAGTAAAAATATAAAATATTGAATTCCGAAACTTAAAAATAGTGGAATCTTTGTACAACAACAAAAAAGCCTAAATTCGCAGTCCATCTCTGATAGAAAAATCACGTCCCGCTTGCCAACAACGAGCTTAATCCTTTACATACTTGATTAAATTTACTGGAACAATATTAGAGGTTATTAAAAAAAAACAAATGAACCTAATTATAACGTTAATAAATAATAAATGGAATTCTCCACTCCTTAGAATCGTCAAGAAACGTACGCAATGTAATTCGCTAAAATAATTGAGAGATTATCCAAACAATTTTCAATTCATTCCCATAACCGGGGTAAGTAATAATGGGTGGCAATAAATTGGATTGATAGCAGTATTCACGTCACTATAAAACGATTAAGACAAACAAGTCATCATTAGATATATATTAAATTAGGGAAATCATATTTTAATGGTAATTGTGGTAAAATCAATTTTATCGATTGATTTTCAAAACAAATCGGCTTTTAACGAAAATACTGATTTAACATTTTCGGAGAACGGCCTGGATTTGAGGCCAAAATATCCGTCCAAACTGAATGACATTTTTTTTAAATTAAAGGTTTACTGAATATCTAGTATTGATCAGAAGCATCTTATTTATTTTTGTTTTAAATTTTGAAGTATATGACATGAAAAAAAAACAATTTTCATAATTTTATATGCGACTTAGAAAATTATTTGCGGGTTTGTGGTATTTTTTTTTTCATGTTTGCTATGTAAATATAATCACGTAAATAAACATATCAAAACAAAACATTTAAAAAAAGGAAATCGTGTTTTCGGGTCGATATTTTAAATCATGTACGGCAAATTTGTGTTCCAACGTAAATTGGCCGTTTTTAATTTTATTTAAACTCCACCAAAATGCTTATTTTAAGATTTAAAAAAAAATCTATTTATATTTCATTATGTTTTCAAAGTAGACGGGGGAAAACTTTTTTTGAATCACCATAATAATTGTTAAATTATTTAAATCGCAAAAAAATCAATTCCTTTAAAGTACCATATTTAATAATGTAAAACAAAAATGAATAAATTACTTCTAATCGGTAATAGATATTTACTACACTTTGACGAAAAAAAAGATCGTTAGGTTCAGGTGAGTATTTTGGCCTCAAATCCAAAAATTAAGCTTTGTATGAAACCAGCTCTGTGTCCGTTCATCTTAAACTGCACACAAATTAAAAATATGGTAAAATCATAAAAAAAGTCGTCTGCATGTGGCCTAACCAATGCTTAAAAGAGGCTTTGAACGACGAAATAGGGAACTCAATAATAGAAAACTACAACACCGGCAGGACTTTATAAAAAAATAAATTATTTTTAATTATAAAATGCTCCTTTTCTTGTTGAACTCTTGGTAAATATGAAAAAAAAACTCTGGTATGTTGTTTTATTTCGACAGTTAATTTCACATGCGTACCTTTATAAATCATGACGGAAATGATTTTAAGAGACAAAAACCTTGATCGCATTCACCTTTAATTCAATAACGGTAAAGATTTGCTAATTTCATCAAGTCATAGTTTATGGTTCAGGAGATATTATTGATTGGTACAAATAAATTTTTCGATACAGGTACGATATTTTAAACCACAGATACACGGAACAGATTAGACCTAGAAGTGTGAGATGTATCGATTTTTAAATGTTCGATGAAATTCAGCAGACTTAAGGAAAATTTACTTTACTTCGTACACACAAACACGCCAACAACATATTTCTATAGATTTATTTATTCAGTGTCCCCATATAACATACTGAAATCATCTGGCAATAAATATGTTTGTCGAATTTGGTCTGAGATTTCTCAAGGATCATAATATGCATATAAATCAACGCGAATGTGAAATATTGTCCCTTTGTACAACGTACATCCTCCGCTTCGATAATCTCATTCTATCGATAACTCATCGAAATAGAGGGAAAAAAACTTTTAGAACTAGTTTGGAAAGTTTTCTCATCATGTAAAAAGAAATTCACTTTATCAAAGTAGAAAAAAAATCTGCTTATGATGAAGGTGGCTGTAATTTATCAGTACAATAATATGATTATCTGAACGCAAAATGTATTAAAACGGAGGATATAAAAATAAATTATTTCAGTATAATCATTTAACTATTTTTTTATATGCTGATTTCTTAATATCTGCTTAGTTTGTATTATTATAAGTAGAGACTGTACAGGTTCCAATCATAAATTGAACACTTAAAAACTATGGAGCAAAAATATATGAACTAGATTCTTATATTAATACATATTAATAGTACTTCAATGCTCCAAAGCTCATCGTGGAAATGGGATTGCGCGTTGAAAACAGTTGCAAGTTACCTGAGATAGTAACATAAGTTATCATTTCGAGTTTTGCTGCTTCAAGCAAGCAGATTTTTTTTGGCTACAACTTAATTTTTGATTTTTAATAATTTACGCAGAGGTTTCCGTACATGGTTATTAGATCAATTAAAAATCTGTATTTATGATGTTTTAAAATCTATTCTAAGATAAAAACGTTTTACATAAAAATACAAGAGAAATATTGTTGAAAAAAAAAAGGATGACTGGTATGCCTCATTGTGTCTAAATCATGTCGGTTTTTACCAAAATTAAGTGCTGTAGGTAGCTATTAAATATTACAATGAATTTTATGGACTTAACACAAGATACTATTATACAGGTAGCCATTGTTCTGTAACAAACGACGAGGACATCAACGAGGCTCAGACGAGATAGCACAACACCCTAGATCGGCCCCAGCCCATGAGGAAAATATCATTATTCACTGTCAAAACGTCATCTCAACCCTACACTGATTAGATGCGAATATCCAGGTATCCTCGTCAAAGTCTTCCCTCCTTCTTCCTTCCTTACGTTACGTCTACTCCAACATCCAGTGGTGTCGATAAGTCACGAGTCAGCGAGAGAAATCGTTCATATCAACTTTTATTATACAACGTGGTGCAATCGACACGTGCGAAGAAACGTTATTTTTGAACTATTAAATTTTATGACTCAATCGATCTTGTCCCTTAAACGCTCGTATGACCGTATTGTCATTGTAATGTCCTTATTTGTTATTTTTTTTATCAATCATATATATGGGTGTATAATATAGTTAACATTTTATACAACATAATTTAATACTATTCTTCCATTAAAAACATTTGTGGATGGAAGAGAGGTGTTGCTCAAAGACAATTTTCATTGTTAGGACAAAAATTGCTCAACATCATAACCGATAAATGGAAAATGAAAAGTACAAACGTCCTGCGTAAACTGATAAACGTTAAACTTCTTCATTTAGAGAGGGTGAAAGGCGAATATATGCTAATTAATAGATATGTACAATTTTAAATAAAACCTTCATACGTAATTCATTATTATTAAACTAAAAAATGACCATTCTTTAAAAACGAACAAAAAACAACTCAACTTTAAATAACGTGTGTGTTTCGAACGAATATAATTATTAAATTTTTAATTATTAATTATATTTATTTTGATATAAAAACCTCATTTTAATATTTAATCATTGTAGAAAATAATATTAACATAATCTAAATGAAACATTAAAACGGAAAAAAAAGAGAAAATAAAAATATTTCAGTAATAATAATAATTATAGCTGCCAAAAATACGGTATAAAAAATGGAGAATAATATTGACAAATCTTGAATTTGAGATATGATATCGATGAAGATGACATAAATTGAACTAGTCTCATTAGCTAAGTTGGTTAAGCGGTTACCCTAGATAGGCAGAGGTCCTGAGTTCGTGTCCTAGATGCGACTGAAATCTCTTAGTCTAAAATTATTTTTTAACAGTTTTTTTTAATCGTCTATAAAGAAGACACTTTTTCCCGGGTGATTAATAACCTGACAATGTATGAATTTCTCATTCTAACTACTGGAAGATGTGCTGATAACCGATTTAAACAAACGAAGAAAAGTTCTTCTAATAGGTTTTTAACAGCTGGTAATAAGATGTAGTCTATAAATTTTTTTTTTGGAAGATGTCCTTAACCTCAGAATGGAATCATTCTTTCTTAGCCCATTAATAGAAGTGAGAAGTAGATTTTACTCCCATTTTAAATTAGACATTTTTCTTCGTCCTTTGATTAACTTTGTCGTTTAGGGTAGTAAATATTGCGGTAGCACATTTATTGTTAAAATTGATCAAACATATCCATAATTCACTCGTTTATCCTGTTTTAGAAGCGATTAGTAAATTTCACTCAATAGTTCCTACAATACAATGATACTTAAACGTACCTACGAGAAAAATGCGCAACCTTCTGCTATAAAGACAAACAACTTGCTACTATAAAGACAAACAACCTGCTACTATAAAGACGAACAACCTGCTACTATAAAGACAATCAACCTGTTACTATAAAGACAAACAGCCTGCTACTATGAAGACAAACCCATTGCTAAGGAAATTACTCAAGAAAAGTGCTGAGTTGGCATCGCGTCTGAGTCCTACCCAGTTGTAGTGAGTTCAGTTCCTCGGCTGGCTAAGTCCTCCACCACGACACAAGCAAGATCTTCCGCTTACTGTGATGGTAGTAGGAGATTTTAAAATATTGTCAGGTTATTCGTAACCCCGGAATTTTTGTTTTCATTTTTAAAAAGAAAGAAAAAAGTTATAGTGATCAGTAGGAACTTCAATGAAAAAATGTTTGAAATTGGACAGAATAAATGTTGTCTTCGTAGAAAGCAGTATTTTGTGGTTTGGTTTGTTTATTTATACAAATTTAAAATAAATTAATGGTTCTAAACGAAGCGTTTGTTTTATTTAATGAATATATTTTAGTCCTCGCTTCCATTTAACTGTTAAGGTTTGTTTACGAAGTGGCACTAAACAAATTATTCAATATTTGTATTATCATTAATAGGAATATAAAACATACTAAAGGCCAGCACTCAATAATATACTCGTATACTTTGTAGTCAAGCAAAATTAAAAATGATTTGTTTGTAAATTCTACGGTTTCCAAGAAAAAAATCTTAAACTTTAAGTTTTAAGTTTAATATGGAATTAATTTTGAAACTTTAGCTAAAGTGTTCAAGAGGGCCTGCATAGGTTTTCCAATTGTATTATTTTAGACATTTAAGTATGTGTGTCATAAAATTAAAAAATTTTAAAAATTAAGAGTTTTATTCACAGAAAACGTTAGATATTTAAAAACGTTATTCAGAAAGGAACGCTCGGGACGTTGCTTTGACTACGTACAGCGAATGGACAGAAAGTCCGAAGAAAATGTACAGATAATATGACAGGCGCTGCCGTGCGCTCATTATGGCGTGACGGCAAGTATAAATTCACAAACAACTATGAAAAGAATCTTTAATGGAGTTTATTAGAAAAGTTGACCGGGGAACATTCTGCGTTTGCTGTTAAGTGAACCAGCTGCTTTCTCATCCCTTCCGCACAAAATAACACTTATGGCAGGTAGCTCACATTATTTGCCACATTTCTCTTTTTTTTCAAATTTTCTTTGTATCTTACTCACAAGGTTGCTTTACGTATTTTTCCTTTTAACGTCATCACAATATTAATCCTTTTTTTTAGACGTGCACGGTAAAATCATTCGACTTACGGATGAGGATTTAATCATTTGTAGTGGGTTTTTAAAGATGTTCACACTTACTTGAGACCGATATAAAATAGGATATCGTAATATACTGTAAGGCTGGTGACAGCGTACCATTTTGTAGATATCTCAAATACCTATTGAAAATTACATTTGAAATAACACGCTTCTACAATATCAACTTCTTACATTGGAATTCTCATGGACAGTAACGAAACCCATTCAAAACTTCTAAAAACTAGCTCTACACACTGCACATTGCAGCGCACCTCCGTGTAGTCATAATTTAACTGGATTGTTATTATAACCAGCCGCACAATAGAGGTTTAGATATAGACAATAATATAGTTTCAACGTGTAGAGCAGATGGACGGAGAAAGGAGTGACAGTAAAAATGTGCAACGGAAGCGAATGAAAATGACCTGTCAGTGGCTGAGTTGAGATCGCTTCTGGGTCCGACCCAGGAATTATGAGTTCATTTCCTCGGCTGGCGAAGGCCTCCATCACGACACAAGCATTATCTTCCGCTTACTGTGATGTTAGCTGGAGATTTTCAAATGTTCTCACGTTATTTGTGACCACTTAATGTTAATCTTTCTTTAAAATAAAAAGGGTCGCCTTAGGAAGTCAAGTCACGATTAGTCGAATTAAATACTCGTTAAAGTGTTAAAATAAAGTTTAAAAAAAAAATTACGGTATGAATATTTTTAATGACTGACGTAAGGGGTGCGTATCAAGACAGTTGTATAGCATTTTATTGGTAACTGAGAAAGTTCTGAAAACCGAATAATCATCAGCACAATTCTTAGACCGACAGGGTTCATACAGTCTAACATTTTTTTTATCGTTTAAATTAACATTAATAAATTAGGTAAAAACAAGATTAAGTTTAGTAAATTTTGGTTAGTTTAGTTAAGGTTTGTTTTTTTTCTCTTTTCTTCAGTATTTTGTTTAGTCATTTTTTAATTTTAATTTTGTTAAATTTATTTAAACATACACGGTACATTTTATTACAAATGATAATGTTGGTGTATTCAAATTTACATTGTTAAAGTACCCATTACGTATGTTCACATAACATCTTATTAATTTTGTCTGGAGTGAGAATGCTTCTTACCTGATAAATGTATGTGTGATTAATAATAATAAAAAGAAAGAAAGTACATGGGGAGATGGTGTAGAGAAGTGATAAAATTAAGAATTGTAATGGAACTATGTGTATGATGCCTGATAAATATTTAGTTGTGTTGGTGCACAAAATAATCATTATTGTCTTTAAAAAATTTTGGAATTTTTTAACTGTAAAATATATATATTTTTTAATAATAACTATTTTTATTTAGTTGAGTACAATTTTTTCACAATTTAGCCGT
>JAHDVE020002659.1:0-41429 GCA_022606495.2 Halesus radiatus
TGTATTGGTTTTTAAAACAAATGATATGTATTCATAATAAATACAATATTAATTAATCTTCGTTAATTTTACATAGAAAGTTTTTACTTTGATGTCACTTTATTGTCTAAAAAGTGGGCGGGTACTATTTTATTGTTAACGAAAGTGGGCGGGCACTATTTTATTGTCTATGAAAGTGGGCAGGCATCTTCATAGACAATTTAGGAAGTTCAACGATAAATAATGCTTGGAAACAGGCAAACAGAGCGAATGCTCAACAGGCTGATCAACGGTGACTCAGATTGATCATTGGAAAAGTTGGGAATAACGGCCGTAAGTTTAGTGGGTGACTCAGATTGATCATTGGAAAAGTTGGGAATAACGGCCGTAAGTTTAGTGGAATGAATACTTAAATTTAAATCTAAAAAAAAATCGCAAGATTGCTTATTAGCAAAAAAGCCGTGTCCTGGAAGGGGTTGTTCAGAAGAAAAATAAAAAGGGGGCGGTTAGTTAAAAAAGTTTAGGAACTTGGGAACATTTAAATTAACAATGTGAAAAAATTAAGTGAATCGTTGATGACTTCGAGGCAGAGTGAACAATTTCAAAATCCAAATAATTTTAAGATATGTACCACTGCAACCGCAAATTTTCCATAAAGATAGACATAAGAGCAAAGGGACGTCGGAGAGAATTATTTATTCATTCTAAATAATATATATATATTAATGCTCTATAAGTGAAAAAATTCACACAAGGGCCTGTACGATAAAATCGACCTTAGCGCCCTTACCATTTAAAACACCTTAAGAATCATTTTAGCGAAAATCGTCGTGTTGAACGTTGGCACGCCAAAAACGTCCTTAACATGTCCACTTTCAAAGAAAGTAAGGCTCAGATTGGCTTCGTTCAAATTCAACACCTTACTGAAGTTAGCTGCGGATCTCGCAATCTTAAAAAAAGAACCGGAAACTACTGAAAAATTTGTATCGAAAATACGGATCGATTATGGTTTCCATCTGTTGGCGAGAACTAGAACTAACGTTAATTAAGTAAGTAAAAATTCAAATCCGATCGAGTTTTTTTTTCAACCGCAATCTTCGTACCCGCCGGGTGGCGCTGCTCAAGTTTCATTCGAGTTTCCGCATAACTTATACTCCTATGTGTTGCCAATGAAATAAAAATAATAGACTCATAGAGTATATATTTAAAAAGTACGTACAAAAGCCGAAAGCAGATCTCTCGGTGGAAAATTTTCTTAAACTTTTACCGTCGCCCACGAAATTACGTAATCCTTCATTTACGCGTATTGGCGAGGTTAAATAAATGGATAATCCTTACTACAAAAGTTGTCGGAAGGTTTAAAAATCACGACATTTACAACAACCCATGGAAAAACTACCCACAATAATCGTTCAAACTTATGACAGTTGGAAAATCTGGAAAAAAACGCCATTTCATTCCTTCCCGCCGATTCCACTTTTCTATGGAATAATTTTGTTCGAGAGAATTCAATCAGTTTGTAGGCAAGTGCAATATTACAAAAGTACCTACCCAAAAACGTAACCTCCTGAAGCATTCGAACTTAAATTCCGGGTAGGTACCCAAGTTTCAAGAGGAACCTATCGGGATAGTATGGAAAAAATGCTTTGAAGGTTTAATAATATTTAAAATAAATGAATTTCTTGAAATAAAATAACGATTTTTTTTAATGCGTAGGCGATTTTACACGGTGCCATTATTAAAACCTACACGATGAATATTGCAATATTCATTTGAAATATACAAGGAGCAAATAATTCGGTGAACGAAAAAAATCATTAAAAATGCATTTATTGATAGAAAACGACAATTTTTTCTCAGAATTTTTTTTTTTTAATTTATATAGCGCTGTTTTTTTACTTTCACCTCGAACTTAGTAGTTAGCTCCTAGGTCCCTTTTTGCAAAATGTGGGTGATATTTTTAAGGGAAAATATTACGCAAAACACATTTATTGAAATAAAATCACTAGGGGTGGGGTAGGGGTCTCCACCTACGCAACGACATTTGGGCAATTAAAAATTTGGCAACAAACTCCTAGGCCCCATTTGTCGAGATAAACCTAACATTCAATTTTTTTTTTCTTTAAAAACTCAATCGTGGTAGTCGTAGGGTAGGAGTTGGGTAGATGTAGGGTAGGTGTAGGAGTAGGAGTAGGAGTAGGAGTAGGGGTAGGGGTAGGGGTAGGAGTATGAGTAGGAGTAGGGGTAGGAGTAGGGGTAGGGGTAGGGGTAGGGTTAAGGGTAGGGGTAGGGGTAGGGGTAGGGGTAGGGGTAGGAGTAGGAGTAGGAGTAGGAGTAGGAGTAGGAGTAGGAGTAGGAATAGGAGTAAGAGTAGGAGTAGGAGTAGGAGTAGGGGTAGGAGTTGGAGTAGGGGTAGGAAGGTGAGTATAATTTTTTTTCTAAATTTTCTTTTTAAAAATTATTTCCAACACACACACTCCTTGCTTCATCCACATTTGAACACACATACACAACAACTCACAACCAATTGCAGGACGGCAATAGGCAAAACCTAGTGATGATATTATTACGCAATACGATAAACGTAATGTTTGTAGAGACAAAAATATTGATCGTTTATATTTTTAAAATTTACATAAGCTAACAAAAAATCAAATCAGAAATACTCGTACGTGCTTTTTATGACCCAAGTTTTATGAAATATTTTTAAATACTGAGAAGAAATTTACCCAAAAAAATATAATAGAATGTAGTTTCGGATTACAAGACATTCGTTAACTATATTTTTTTTTTAAGTACCGGTAAGGAATTGCAATTATTTTTCTCGGACTCTTTTTAAAAGTAATCTCATACATTTAATAATTTGTAAGACAAACACAGGACGGTTAGAAAAACAACATATTTCTGATTGGATTTTGATAAATGCTACGCTTATGTAAATTTAAAAAATATATATAATAAATATTATTTTGTCGTATTGCGTAATAATATTATTATTATTTTTCTTACTTTTCTGAATTTTTTTTTTTTAATATTATTAGACTGTGAATTTTTATTTTTTGTTTTTATTATTTACTAGCTGAAGTACCTGGCATTGCCTGGGGTTATTAATAGTTTGGAGTAAAGTTTTATAATTCCTAAACCTACTCATACCCCTGCTCCTACTCCCCTACCCAGTAATTTTCCTATTATTTTGAAAGTCAACTGTGCAACATTTATCAAGTACCAAAATTTGACTTTAAGGGTAGGAAAGGGGGATGGGGGTGGATTTTCGAAATCTCGTGTAAACAGTAATCTTCCACTTGTTTTGTAAGTCAATTGTGCAAAATCACATCAAGGTAGGAATAGAACTATAGATTTGTATACGAAACAAACACACACGGACGGCCCGGGACATTCTTCTTTATATAATAGATGGGTCGGCCATGTAGAGCGAATGAACGAAGAAAGGAGTGTAAGAAGAATGTATGACGCGAATGTGAATGGAAGAAAAAGCCGGGGACGCCCGAGGAAGACGTGGCACGATCAAGTGAATCAAATACTTGAGTCGGGCCATGTCAGAAGTCGGAATAACAGAAGAGGATGTATGAGGCGTTGTGTGAATGTGAATGAAGCAAGAAGGGTATGCCAAGATCGAGATGTTTGGCGGTCCGTCATATCTGCCTACCCCTGCAGGGAAATGGCGTGATGGTCAGTTAGTAAAGTTTTTTTAACATCAATAACGTCGTATTTTTCAATCTTAGCGCTCTAGCTCACTCAATAGTCACGATCTGCCACTGACACGGCGAAAGTTAGGGCAGCAAGTACGGAACATCTTTTCCTATAAATTCCCTTAATACATAGCATTATTTGTACATTGTGTCAAAATTTTATAGAACGTAATTAAACTATGTAATTATTTCCAATTAATAAATAATCCCCCTTCCCCTCTAGTTATAAAACTGCAAATACCCCGCGTGCAACCTACTTGTAAACGTATAAAAACACGAACATAGCGATGGGCATACCGAACAGACATTTAATTTTCCAATAATCAGCATGTTTAATTATGTTCCGAAATACGCCAGCGAAGCGGACTAAGCACAAGCACGAATACTCGTACACGGCTCCGAATACGAGATAAACTTTCCAAGAATGAGTAAATAATAAGCGCGCTTTTCTCAGAAAACATAAATATACGCAAGGTAGCAGCACAAGATAAATAAAATATACTCGGTACCAGTGGCGTGCAGACAGAAAACAAACCTGTACCACACCAAGAAAACCAATCATAAAAATAAATTAGAATAAATATGCGATAAATTTCTTTTCCATGAATTCGGGAACGAGTTCGCTCATTTATTTAGTTGACAACAACAATCAGCGGAAGACAAAAGAAAATAAAGTGGACATTTTAAATTATTAAATTCGCCGCTGTTCTGACTCAACCTCTTCCAATCATCATGTATTCTCAGGGGATGAAAAAAAAAAGTTTCCTCTCATTTTAGATTATTTCAAAACAAATCTTTTATTACTTAAAAAAAAAAAAAAAAATACAGTATTTTCATAAGAACCAATCACTTCGTGGTTTGACATCACATTAAAAATACGTTTTCTTCTAGTTTTTTGAATTTTTATTCAATTATTGTTTTATAATTTTCCTCTAGTAATATTTTAACATAATTATAAAAATAGACAAACTTAACAAAAAAACAAAAAACTTGACCTAATCCATACATAAAACCACGTACAATGTGACCTTAGAACGAGGTACCCAAATGAGGTCACATTTATGCGACTAAAACATTATGAAAAAAATATATATAATCAAAAAAATTATGCAATGTTTCATCAACTCGGAATAAAACTGTAGATTTGTATACATAACAAACGCACACCTCTTTATATAATAGAATATTAGTTATATACGTAATTTATTAAATAAAACAAACACTTTGTCATAAACCAAGGATTTATCGTATGGATTGTACTCACTCTATCGTTTTCTTTACCAATATATGTGATAACTCTGTATTATTCTTTAGTTATCATATATGCCTTGACGAACCTTGATCTAAGCGAAACCGGTTGGAGCAGAAATACAGAAAATCCGTGGATTATAACAAAGTGTTTGTTTTATTTAATAAATTACGGATAATAATAATAATAATCGGACCATTTCTATAGCGCCGCTTTTGTGAAAAATCAACTCAGGGGCGCTGTACAAATGTTACTTCCTATTCTTATATTACGTCTATTTTACGAATTTTTTTTTTTACATTTATTTTCTCTTTTTGGACAGGCTATCATTACACATAACTAATATTCTATTATACAAAGCGGTGTGCGTTTGTTATGTATACAAATCTACAGTTTTATTCCGAGTTGATGAAACATTGCACACCTGATCTTCGAAACAAGAGGAAAGTCACTGTCCACATGAGATTTCCAAAACCACCCCATCCCCATTTCCCACCCTTTAAAGCAGAATTTTTGTACTTCTTGATGAAATTTTGGAAGTTTAAAGAAAAAAAATAAGTGGAAAATTGCACGTAGGGTAGGGATAACACTACCATGAATAAAATTAAAAAAAAAAGAAGTGATCATAAGAACTACAAACAAGTAAAATAGCATCTCCTGAAATGTGAAACATGTTTTCGTAGAAACGAGCTTGAGTCAGAATAGCGATGAATTCATAGAAGATATTTAAAAAAAAACTACACACAGCATCCTTAGGTCATAGAGCAATGCACCCCACTGCTGGGTATGGATCACAACTAAAGTATAAAAAAAACAATATATTGTAGATTTCGTGTTATTCTGTACTTTAATATTGGGAATTCTGGAAGTATCATAAAAATCGCTCAAGACACCTTACTAACGCATGAATGAATTTAATCAAAATATAGATATTCAGAATACAATATGAATTATATTTTAGACTTGTTGAGATTTATTGTGTTTTTTCTTATGCTTCTTGGGTCAATGTTTCATGTACGTGTTGATCATTCACACCTGCTCTTTGAACTATTTAAGACAGCCCGCACCGGTGTTTTCTTTGAGGATTTTGCGTAAAAAATTATTAAAGGATGTTGAGGATTGAACGCAATAAAGAAAATCTGCTGCAGGAAGGAGGAAACACAAGCGTATCATTATTATTACTCACGGACTGGATCTTGGTGACAGCACAGCTTATAAAACTAGGAGGAATCGACATACCTGTAACAAAGAGAAATACAATAATTAGACAACGGAATAAGTATTATAAATTTCAACGTAATCATCAAAACAACAAGATAGACAGAGAAGAAAAGTACTGGAGATATACGATCAGCGTGTCGCAAGTTAAATAAAATGAAAGCAAAAAAATACTCGAAAAATTTTATTTTCGATATTTTATTTTCTTTAATTAACATTTTTTTTTTGGTAACAAAATAAATATACCCATACAAAATATAAACATTTTATTATTTTTTTATATTATTAATATAAGAATTACATATAGAATATTTAATAGTACAGATATAATAGCTAATTACAAAAAAAGTATAAATTTATTTTACACAAAATGCCCAACTCAATAGAGAAAGATTTCTCGTGTTTGCGTTGCGGAGCACTGCCATCTAGCGACAGTAGTGAATAAATAAAAGTACATAAAGAATATGTTAGTGAAAGACTAAAAGTACGTGATACTAGAAATACAACAATAAGGCGCATATACAAGATATTAAAATAGTACATTCATATTTCGAAAGACCTGATCGAATATTTCTAGAGGATATGTTGCCCTTTTTTTTAAATTTACATACATTATTTACAATTAAGAGTTTTATAAAAATTAAGAAGAAATTAAAACTTGTAATTACTGTTGGACTTATCTAATAATTTTTTGATTTGTGATTTGAAACAATTATAGTTTTTTTCTAAGTAACTAACTAACTAACCATCACGCCGTTTTCCCGCAGGGGTAGGCAGAGAGGACGGACCGCCAAACAACTCGATCTTGGCATACACTTCTTGCTTCATTCACATTCATACAACGCCTCATACATTCTCTTCTGTTATTCCGACTTCTGACATGGCCCGACTCGAGTTTTTTTCTGTTTTAAATATTTCTCGAGAATCTTCATCAAAAATATTTCAAAAAGAATATAAATGAAAAAAATATATAAAATAATAATATAAATAGTTTCTTTCAGCTAGCCAAGTTTTCAATATATTTATTAACGGTTTAGCTTTAATATAGTTTTTGTTTATTTCAGCTGGTAACATATTTAAACGTTGGGAATCATGTGATCTGAAGTTCGCTATCCATATTTGTTTGTAGGCTTAGGAACCATTGATCCTTCATTAAAATTGAGACGAGTATATTATATTCAAATAAGTACATATTTTATTAAAGTTTACATAACGTACACATAAAACCTAAAAGTGACTAAAGTCATACGTACGGAGATCGACATTCAAATTATTAGAAGTCAAGAGATCGACTGCTCCCCGCAGCTTGACACACTTAACATTGCGGGCTTCTAAAAGTGGAACTAGGCATACAATAATGACCGTGATCGACCGTTTGGACACCCTCGAGCTACACACAAAGGAGGGAAGTGAGATGCCGTGTGGATGTTATTTTAAAATAAGGAGGGAGGACACAGAGAAACCGTCATTTCATCGAAATACACAGCCGAATAAGGAACTCCAGTCAAAAATATTATGGCTTTACGTTTTGAGCTTAAAGCGAGGTTTTATGTCTGACAGTGGAATTCGCAGATTTAGGAGACCGGCCGAGGAACCAACAGGTCCGTGGAACCCATTTCGGGAACCGCTGTTCTATGGATATGAACGCTGCCACTGTAGTTAATAAACGGGGAAACGCCAATTCAAAACACAAAAAAAAAACAAATAACATACGTGAAACTCTCAAACCATAGTACCTACAAGAATACCATTATAAAAGGAACGCTCCGTTAACTACGTCGCATGGAGGGTTAACAAGCTACACACGTAGAGAGGTTTACTGTACACATTTTAAATCTTTTGTTCCCTCTTTTAGAGTGCCGGGTACGGGTACATGGATCCAGCAAAATTGAAAACGTTCAAGTAAATTAACCTAATTCCGCCCTCAATCGGCGGATTTATTTGTGCCGCTCATTAATAAACCCTCGCGTCCCACAATCAAGCGACATCTGGCGCCCTTCCCGGCAGGACGATAAAATAGATAAAGTTAATGAACATTTCGCCAGACTGATAAAAAGCTTCATTAATTTTATCCGAAGTTCTGAATATTATTTTTCGTATATCTCCCGTCATGCCCGATATTACATTATCAGAATCTAAAATATTATTCGAAATGATAAAACTAAGTGCAGGGATTATTTCCGTTCAAAATGTATTCATTACTCGCTACCGTTTGACATAATTACCTAAGAAATTTACACACTGAATTAAAATTAGTTTGTTATCAAATTATGCGTATTACAAAATAAAAAGATTATCGCCGCAGCAGGATTTGAACTGTGCTTACCGAGGCAACCTTCTAGACCCGCTGTGAAAAGCCAATACATCTAGAGTATGGGATAATGGAGAATACGAGAAGCAACGACTTTACTAAGCTGAGCTTGTAACGATACAAGCTTACCCATGCCTTCTCTATGATATTTGATACCTCATATGATGCAACACAATCCCTACAATCTGGAGAAATGCTCCTGTAGCTTCCCGACAAGATCGGCAGTCTTTAGTTGACAGCGTCACAAGAAGGAGCGTTCTAACCATATTAATACTAAATAAATAATCAATAAACCAAATATAAATTAACCATATTAATACTAAATAAATAATTAATAACGCAAATATAAATTAACCATATTAATACTAAATAAATAATTTATAAACCAAATATAAATTAACCATATTAATACTAAATAAATAATCAATAAACCAAATATAAATTAACCATATTAATACTAAATAAATAATTAATAAAGCAAATATAAATTAACAATATTAATACTAAATAAATAATTAATAAAGCAAATACGAATTAACCATATTAATACTAAATAAATAATTAATAAACCAAATATAAATTAACCATACTCGTATTAATACTAAACAAATAATTAATAAACCAAATACAAATTAACCATATTAATACTAAATAAATAATTAATAAACCAAATATAAATTAACCGTACTCGTATTAATACTAAACAAATAATTAATAAACCAAATACAAATTAACCATATTAATACTAAATAAATAATTAATAAACCAAATATAAATTAAGTTTGTAATTGGATGTATCGAGTAATTCGTTATTGAATAAAATATACCATTGCGGTATATACATTTATTGAGAAATTTATATGTTAAGATAATTTTTTTACTTATATTGCCACATATTTCGTATTTGCTCACCGTTCACCCCTAGTGGCCAGAGAGGTGCTGGTATTGGTGGACGCGGATTCTGGCTAAGCTAATCCGTGAATTATTACAACGCAACTCATCTCGCGGTTCGGACCTTTGGCTTCCCTTGACGGAGGTCATAGTGCGTTGGTTTTAATTTTCAATCCAATTATTATTAAACACTACCCGGTACCTGGACTTACTTGGGAATTTTTTTTGGAATAAAATTATGAAGTTGTGAATTCTTGCTTGTCGTTTGGGTGCCATAATTGATTGACAGCGAAAGCAATGCCTTGTGGCGACTATTATTATCTTGAGATGGCACGATCAAGTGAATCAAGTACTTGAGTCGAGCCATGTCAGAAGTCGGAATAACAGAAGAAAAAGTAGGGCGATGTATGAATGTGAATGAAGCAAGGAGTGTATGCCAAGATCGAGTTGTTTGGGGGTCCGTCCTCTTTTCCTACCCCTGCGGGGAAACGGCGTGATGGTTAATTAGTTATTGACGTGTTAAATATATCGACAATGTCTTTATAATAATTTGATTCACTTGATAGTTCCATTTCCTCGGACGTCCCGGCTTCTTCTTCCATTCACATTCGCGTCATATATTTTCCTTACTCCTTTCCTCGTTCATTCGCTCTACATGCCCGAACCATCTAAGCGTCCCTTTCTTAATCTTGCTCATTGCGTTTACATCGGCTATGCATTCCTTACGAATCTCAAATTTTTTCACACGATCATAGATGGTTTTACAACAAATTCGTCTCAGAAATCTCATTTCTACAGCATTCAGTCTTAATTATTACCTAGATTCTGTATACGGCGAACGGGAGTTTACAAATGTGATACCGTGTTGGAGTTGTCACAATAATATGGTTGATAATACTTCGATGTTAATTTAAGTGGTATATGGAAATAAATAAAAAATAATAATTCAGGCCTGTCAGCAAATAAATTTAAAATTCTACGTTCTGATAATATATATAACTCGTTTCAACGGAATATAACAACATCCGGGAAGTGAAATAAAGGTAATTTGAAGATGGCATGACATTGATATCCTTGAGCAAGAGTTGAGAGAACAAAGGTAGGTCTGTAGTACTATTCGTATACTCGTATTGCAGTACATATACATGGTATCTGTTATAGAGTTCATATTTCACGCGAAATTGATACAGAATGATGATTCATGTATTTATACCATAATTTAACCCGGAGTTCCAATTTATCAAAATTCGATATGTTTGCGGGCCGCAGGGGGAAGACTACCCTACAGCTTGACATGATAAACTTTGCAGTGGCGTGACCAATGCAAATTTTTAACATAACTTTTACGAATTCCGGTACTCGCCCCTCAATAAGTAACTCCAGTCTTTTTAAAAACTATATCAATAATGACGTTCTAACTTAAATACTAGAATTAATTTTTCAACGGTTAATTGTCACAGTTAAAATAATTGCCAAAGTTTCTATTTCTCACCCGCTAAAACGCATCAAATCTATGGCCGGTCGGTCTTGAGCTTTACCGAACATAATTTTAAATTCTATTCATAGGAAGTCATAATTAAACACAAGTAATAAAATTAGGTACCCTTTAAGAAACTTTAACTCAAAATATAAAAATATTTATAAAAACACATACTTTATTTATTTATACATATATATATACGCCATAAAAATGGCCTTTACATTACGGTGATTTGAACAATTTATGAACATTTTATTACAAGTACAACAACAAATTTGCTCTCTGATTTTTTCAATTATATCAGATAGAAAGGAATTAGCTTTGATCCCAAAACATATAACTATTTGAAAATAAGTATATTTATTTAATAGATAAAGTAATAAATAAAAAGAAAGTAATAAGATTAAGAAACAAAAATAATAATTTCGATAGACTACAGATTAACTACAGATTAACTACAGATTAGACAACTTTTGTTTTAAGCATCTTTTATATGATAATAGACCGTCAGCGTGATCGATGTTGGAATATTCGTTGCCTAATCTGGGCAAACGATGTATTATCGAATTTTGTTCTGCATTTGTTCCAGAATTGTTACAATAGTAAGGTGATTTGAGTCGAGTCGGTCTGCTGGGTACATGATAATTTATTAACGATGTCAGTTCAGGGGAGTCAAACCAGTGATGGTTTATTTTAAATAAAAAAAATTGATCAATAAGTATTCTTCTATCTTTTAAAGATAAGAGATGCATTAAGTGTAATAAAGAAGCGTAATGAATGTCATCTGAGGGAATTCCTAATTTGAAGTTAATTGTTCTGAGAAATTTATGTTGTATTCTCTCAATGGAATGTGTGTGATTTTTGTAGGAAGGGTTCCCATATAGAGGAATTATATTTCAGTTGACTTCGGACTAGAGTTATATAAAGTAATTTTATTGTATGGATGTTTTTGAAATCCTTAGATATTCTAGTAATGAAGCCCAACATTTTCAAAGCTTTACTAGTAATGGCATTAATGTGATCAGTGAATGATAATTTTCTATCAAAGATTATTCCGAGGTCCCTTATTTCACATACATTTGTTTAAAACCATTTCAATTTAATAAAATGATCGACCGGTCTCGGAAGTACCCTTCTTCGGTCAGGACTATATTAAAATTAAGATAAGATACAAAGTAATGACAAACATACATGAATAGTAGGTGTTGAAGTGGGAGGTGACCGAAGGGAATTCACTGGAGTGTGCAAGTCAGGGCTGTCAAATAAAATTTGCTGGGGTAACTTTTTTATATTTTGTAAAACGGGGTAACCTTTAACAAAGCAATCATAGAACGTCCCAAAAAAACGCCGCGGGTTGTACATCACTGATTAATACTATAAATATAGAGAAGATCTCCACAATGCACCTCTAACCACAGTTGACACAGGGAGAGGGAGAAATGTTCCCTGGCACTGAACACATAAGTCCTGCAACTACGTGTTTATCACAAAGGCGCGAAAGGCGCCTAGGACATCGCTTCACAATACTGTCCTCATAAGTAAAAAGGCAGTATTTGTCAAATCGACAATCTTGCAGAAATTGGTTTAAACTTTGTGACTATCTTTGTTTTAAAATTTTTATCTTTTCAATGCGTAAATGCAAAAACAATATTGTACCTTGAAAGGATAAAATTCCTAAAATACAAGGTAGTCATGAAGTAATCAATTTTTGCAAGACTGTCAAATTGAGCATACTGCCTTTTTACTTATGGAGGGCAAAATATCCCAGAACATAATCAGTATCTGCCACAAGCGTGATTACTGGAAACTTATAGGATTTATTGCCAAAGTTTTAATTTTAGGCGTGCCTTGAGTTAATAACATTTTTATTAAAAGCACCCGACTAAAGAAGGCGACGAACGCCGTGAATTCTAAAGCAGGTCCGTCTAAATTAGATAAAAGAGAATCTAAAATGGCAGGGTGTAAAAGTAAGGCCGATATATTTATCTACGCAAAAAGAATAATTATAGATTCAGATCACGCACATTTTCAATTACAAGTAACAGGCCAACAGGCCGGGCGCTGGCACGATTCGAGTAATACACACAAAACCTCACCCTCCGAGGGCCTTATCGAGAGGCTGCTGGTAAATATAGAGTTTTAACCAGATTTAGGCACAACCGAAGATAATATTAAAGGTGAGCTAAATCCATTGTTGTATATTCACAAACTTCAACTTTTGGGATAATGGAAGTATTCGGACAATATGCACATTATATAGAATGCTGAAAAACTACAGACAAAGAGAAATCTGGATGCCAGGACATCCGAGGCAGTACGAAGTAAAAGCAATTGAACGAAGTTTGAAGCTCAGTTTATGTATTTTGGATCCCGATGATGTTGGCGAAGTTTGTCTCTATTAATCAATTTAAACTTTGTTCGGTCCGGACAGCAAAGCAGCTGTTGTGAATAATTGAGTAGCATAAGCAATCACTTCAAATAAATGAAATCCGTATTATACTCGTAATCCTCAACCATACTGCAGACCAATAAATTCACTAGCAAGGTGAAATCACCTAAACTAAATCCGTTGTTAGTACCTAATAATGAAATAATGAAAATGCCTACCTGGAAAAAATGTCCTAAAAATGGTACAAACAACAAATATAAAAGATATTTTTTATAAATAAATAAATTATGAATTATTTTGTACTCACCACTTCATTAATATATATTGTACATATCGACATGTTTCGAAAGCGAGGTGAAAAAAAAAATAATGTCAAGTAGACAAATGATAAACATAGAACACCATAATGTAAGAATATACAAATTATAAAGATTAAAAAAAAATTATTAAAGTAGAGGTAAGTAATTAATCAAAAATGTTAATAAAAAATATTATAAAACATTGAATAACAAATTTAGATTAGAAATTATAAAAAAAAAAAAAAATCAAATTACCTTTATTATTAATATAAAATAAATTCAATAGACAGCTATTAAAAAAAATAATTATATTTAATTGACTATTAAAACTTTTCAAATTTAGAATTTTCATATTTGTCTGTCTAATTGTAAACCGGTTGTATTTGTAAGTAAAAATTTTAAACCTTTATTTATATCACAATAATGTTTTGTTTCTAACATATGGTTGGCAAATTCAGAATAATTATTATTACTTAAAACACACAAGGTGTTTAGTACCTCCTTAACTCTAATATTAAAATTTATAGAAGTTTTTCCCATGTAAAAAAAAGTTGCAATCGTTACAAATTAATTTATAGACCCCAATCTATTTAAAGTATTGTCTTTATCCTTATTATTTAAAATGTGATTTTTTAATTTATTATTAGTATAAAAAGCTGGTCGGATGGTATTTGGGATGTTTTAATTAATAAATTGGAAGAATTATTATTTAAAACTAATAGTTTTCTCCACTGTTTAACATCAGTTATTTATGGATAAACATAAGATTTAATAAAAATTTTCAACCTTTTTGTTTAATATATTATCTATTAATTTAGTACTATAACCGTTGTTTGCAATCTGTTTAATTATATTTAATTCTTTGTTAAAGTTATCTTTTGATAGAGGTACATTAACTAATCTACGAAGCACGGAATCTTTTTTATGATTTTTTCATAGCGACTATTAACTAGAATCCACGAATTTATTTTTGGAGATACTCCACAGGCAACTTAATTTTTACGTAGATTACAGGTTCTTAGTACCTATAAGATTGATTTCTTCCAAAAACAAAGCGGACGAATGTCCTTCGCACGTCTTCCTCTGAAAGACGTGGTCGGCCCGGCTTGTTTGGGTAGAAAGGTTTGTTTGGGTAGAATATTTTCAAGATGGAAAACACAAGTAGTTGTGCCTACTTAAGAACATTTTAAATTTAAATATATTTAAAAAAAAAAATTTGGAATGAAATAATATTTTCAAATGACACCCAAACGACTAAAAAGAATTCAGAATTTCATAACTTTATTAAAAAAAAAAGAGTGGTGGTGGGTTATTTTCGCACTAACATTCAGTTACCCCCCGTGCAAAATTCACAAAATATACGGGAATACATTATTATAGTCTATAAAGCGCTTTGAAGAAAACCGCAAAAGCTATTTATTTATAGCTAGCCACTTGTGTGTACGAACCCGATAAGGGCTTTAGGAAAACCTTATAAATACATAAATCTGGATCGAAGAGAAGAGGTAGATAAAATGTAATGCTAGACAATCGAAAGAAAATTGCTTCAAAACTAACAAAGTAAATGGATCGTTAAGGACTTCGGGAAGTTTCTCCGGCTGCCAGGGATCCGGACGCCAGAAGAAATACGGAGGTAATACGTATTTGCCGCACAGAGCCGTGTTGTAAGCGAATCGCCATATCCGGGTCGGGAAATGTGAGAAAAACTGCTGCCGCCAATATGAAAACGCACTCGACAAGTTTAACATTATGAAACAGATGGAGTGGGATGCGGTAGAAGTGCGGGGTTAAAATACTATGCCTTCGTTGCGGTCATTGAAATAGAATTAAAAAAAAAAAATAATTTTAAGTTTCCTTACAATAATGAGTCGGAAACATAAAAACGTTAACTTATAAGTTGAGACGAATGTGTGGTAAAACCATGTATGATCGAGTGAAAAATGTGGAGATTCGTAAATAATGCAAAACTGATGAAAGCGTAATGAGTAAGATTAAGAAAGGGACGATTAGATGGTTTGGGCATGTAGAGCGAATGAACAAAGAGAGGAGTGTAAGGAGAATATATGACGCGAATGTGAATGGAAGAAGAAGCCGGGGACGCCCGATGAAGAAATGGCACGATCAAGTGAAACAAGTACTTGAGTCGGGCCATGTCAGAAGTCGGAATAATGGAATATAATGTATGAGACGATGCATGAATGTGAATGAAGCAAGAAGTGTATGCCAAGATCGAGTTGTTTGGCGGTCTGTCCGTCCTGGGAGAAAACGGCGTTCGTTAGTTTACTTAAATTGGAGGCTCGCCTTATTTCGGTTTCTTCCCCTTTCGTGTTGGAACATCTCTATGTATTATTTGCTCTGTGCTCACGACTCAATACGTAAATCACTAAGTACGGCTATGGAGCTCGTACGTGACAAGATTTGTCAAACTGCGTTGTTCTTTATTAACAGCACTAAAATATGAAATTAGCGAAAAGCGGCAACATTTGCACCGTGTTGCAAGTGTTAATATTGAGCGGTGCTTAAGGCGTTTGGAATAAAGCGGAGAATGCGATAGCAGAAAGCGTGAACGATTTCATTTGCGAAAAAATGTAAAAGCGCAATCACTATTGTCGCGAAGCAAAAATATTCATCTCTTTCTCTTTCGGGAATGCAATAATAATATTATCATTATGAAAAGTAGCTAACGAACGGTAATTTATTATTCATTTGTACATTTCGTTTCCGCTGTAATTATAAAGCAATACCCAAGTACATTTAAAATTAATTCCGAAGTGAAAATGTCACTCGATGTAAAACGTATAATTAGCGAAGCAACGAGGCCCGTCGTCCTCTTTGGCTCATCGTGACGTCTCAGCTCTGAATTCACTGTGCGAGAAAGATAAGAATCTTATTTACTGCAATATTATATTCTTAGAAAACTCTGAAATAAGCGGATTACTTCTGGGCCGGCTTTTGAGTAATACGAGAATGGGATGACTGCACAGATAGTAGGATTTAGTATTATCTTCAGAATTAAGAAGAACTTGGTAAGATTCTTAGAGAATGCGAGGCATTTTGAGATAAAAGGACTAATTTTAAATAAGAAATCTTTCTTAATTGATAAACTAAAGTTCTTTAAAACTTAAGACAAGATTTTTGTGCATAGTGCAAAGGGTAACAATTATTATTTTTATAAACAATAATTATTAATCTAAAACACTCATCCAAATTGAAAAAACCTTCCGAGCAAAGATAAATGTCGCCGGCAGGACTCGAACCCGCACATATAAAATATAATAAAAACAGTAATTATTGAATGGAACACTAGTATATATTGATTAACTTGGCGGGTTTGCGATAAGCCGACGTAGCTCAACGGTAGAGCATCTACCGGACATTAGAAGAGTGCGGGTTCGAGTCCTGCCGGCGACATTTATCTTTGCTCGGAAGGTTTTTTCAATTTGGATGAGTGTTTTAGATTAATAATTATTGTTTATAAAAATAAGAAATCTTTCGTTCATTATTAAAAAAATAAAGAATCCTTTACGAATGTTTTTTGTTCTCGTAGCTTAAAATACGTATATAAAACTAATATAGGTAAAAAAGCGCATACTGTGTAAAAAACACTTTGCAGGTTGCTACCACAAATGATTTATCTGTACAGAATGTACTTACCTACATTCTGTACGGGTAGTTAGGCGAATGTTTAAGGTAAAAATGTCTGAATATAGGTGCAGTTTGGAAACCAGTGAAAACAATTTTGGACATTTAACCTAAAATTTCAGTACGTTTTTAATATAGAATTTTAAAAATTAGTGTGAGGATTTATTGTCTTTTGAAACCTTATACGTTTTCCTAATTGCCCGTATAGAATTTACAGATAAATCATTCATAGTATTTCTTGGATTAGAAACCTGCGGAGTGTGTATTTTTCGGTGGTAACCGTTAAAGAACACTCAAAATATAAAGAGGATATAAAACAAAAATTTAAAATGGAGTGGCGTTTGTTTACTAATAATGTTTTTAACGAAGTTTTAATGATTGATACAAAGAATCATTATGTGTTTGAAGTTATGTTGTAGGTTACTGTGTACCCTTGATGCTTTAATTCCCTTTCAGATGATGTTTGCTTTCGGTATTACGAGGTTTTGTGTAAATATTGTTTTACGTTTGTGTTGGGAGTACTAAGTAGAACACTGAATCTACAAACACTGAAAGGTGCCGATTCCGGAAGAGTAAGTAAAAACAGAATATAAATAATTCTCAACGTAAGTAAAAACATTCATCTGATATTTGATATCGTTAAAGCTAATAACTTAATAAGTTATATTGATATTACTGTTTATATGTTCTAGTATGCAGTGCGGTCCAATTAAATTAAAACTCGTTCACTAAAATACATCGTAGAACCGCCTTGCTGTAGGCACTAGGCAAGTGCAGCCGTAAAGTTGACGTAAATATTATATCATGGAGATTGCCAAACGAGTTTCCAACCAGCAGCCGGGAGTCGAGCACTAGTTCATATCAGATGAGAGTGCTGGATTTAATGTGGAGTGATTTGAACGTGGATTTACGCTGTTAGCGACCACTTTCACGAATCAAAACTGAGTGAACGCCCGGTTAAGTAAAAAAAATCAAAGCACTACCAAAAGTATTCTTCCGGCTACCCCCGAACGGTGTGATCCTGGAGGTGACGGAAGGAACTAAATACCTAGGATACATAATCACCAGTAATCTGATGGATTCAATTCAATTCTTTATTATTTTTTAAAATTTTGCAAAATTAACATTTTAAGGCATTTTTAAAGATGATACAGGACAATAATAATAATTGGATGATTTGTATAGCGCCGTTTTTGTGAAAAATCACCTCCACATCCAAAATAATTACTTATAATTACAAATAATTACTTATAATTACAAAATAATTACTTATAAAAAATAATAAAAATTTAAAAAAAAATTTAAAAAAGTAGTTAGACAGAAGTTAGAAGTCTCAGTAAATTGTATACAAGGCACACTGGTATTATACAAGTAGCAACAAAGCTTTATGTTTAAATACAGCTTCATTGATGCTAAATATATCGATATCCGAAGTGATTGTATTTAACAGCAAGATTGCCCTCCCCACCGGCATGACCATTGGCAAGTTAAAGATAAAACAGTCTATGCTGTCGGTGACGGAGATAACCATAGAAATGAATGCTCTCCACGATATGAGCATGAAATGTCAGCCTACTATCAAACACGATACCAAGATCATTCATAGTGGAGAC
The DNA here is from genome assembly GCA_022606495.2 of Halesus radiatus. Classification (NCBI taxonomy): domain Eukaryota; kingdom Metazoa; phylum Arthropoda; class Insecta; order Trichoptera; family Limnephilidae; genus Halesus; species Halesus radiatus. The sequence continues at coordinate 18,782 of JAHDVE020002659.1, forward strand.
ACGTTTTAAACTTCGGGCGTTCATATTATACCGGTAGAACCAAGTATGACACGCCCTTGTGACAGAAAGAATGAAACATTTAGAAATATTGAACTCAATCTGATTTCTCTTACTCCAATCAATAATTCTATCAATATCCGATTGGAGTCGATTGCAGTCTTCTAAAGTTAATATTTCTAAGAACAGTTTTAGGTCATCAGCGAAAAGAAGAAACCTGGAATGCAGAACACTCTCTGCGATATTGTTAATAAAAATAGAAAAGAGGAGGGGGCCTAAATTAGAGCCCTGAGGAACTCCAGGGAGCACAGGATATAATTTAGACAAAAAAATTCCATGCGATACAAATTGTTTTCTTCCAGTAAAATAGCTGGCAAAGAATATTACAAACCGTACAGAAAAACCTATCTTTGACATTTTATTTAATAAGATGTCATGATGTACAGTATCAAAGGCCTTGGAAAAATCATTGTATGAGCAATCAACTTGGTGCCTTTATCTAAGGATTTGGATACATAATATGTGAGTACCAATAGGTTCGTGTCTGTTGATCGGCCCTTTCTAAACCAACGCTGTTCCGATATTATAAACGGCTCTTCTTGAGACAGCATGTGTTTGTGGAGTATTGATTCGAACAGCTTTGCCGGGGCAGAGAGAATAGCCACCGGTCTGAAATTTTCCACAGATGTCTTTGACCCGCTTTTGAAGATAGGACAAATTTTTGAGACTTTCCAGGAATCAGGAAATATACCAGTTGCTAAAGAGAGGTTGAATATGAAGCTTAGTGGCAGCTTTAAAAAATCAACACATCCTTTCAGAAAAAAAACTGGTAAAAAATCAAGACCAAGTGAATGTGTATGTTTCATTTTTGTAATGGAAGATTTTACATCTGTTTCGTCTATACGACTTATATCAATGTTCTGGGCTCCCTTCACATTCATCTTTTCAACAGTATTGGGATTTAGTCATGGAGGCTCATTACTATACACGGATTGGAAATGTGTCGCAAACGCATTAGCTACATCCGCTCCTATAACTTCTCGATCACCATGCATCATGGTGTCCGTTATACCACCGTCCTTAGGTAGTGATTTGACGTATGGGAATAACCTGACAATATTTGAAAATCTCCTACTACCATCACAGTAAGCGGAAATGTTGCTTGTGTCGTAAATGGGGGAAAATTATAACTCAACTTCATTTTTCAAGTGAGCGTCAGCTTAATACCAGCAAATGAGCTCCCGCAAGTCGCCGTAGTGGCGACATAAATTGACGTGTGCCCTAAAATTGAGCATTTCGGCTTAATTTTAATTAGCGATCGCTGATTTTGATTGCTGAAAACAGCCGTCAGACTACAGAAAACATGGCGATTAGCGCGCTTGACATTTCGCGCGACCCCAAAGGTTGGCCTCCTTACCGCCATGCACGCATTGATACTCGTACACCAATCAGCATGGCGTTTTTATTACCATCGGAAACCATTCATTCACCTTATCGAGTATACCGGGGCCCCATTATCCGACGGGCCAGGCAGTGCAGCGGTATCGGGTCCGAATTAACATATCGGCGAGTGGTTGCAGGGTACCACGTTCTGCGAAATCTCACGGAAATTGGGTGGGACACAAGCTGGACACTTTATTACCTACAGAACATTGAACGATTGCAGATCGAATGCTTTGGGGTATTAAATAATGTTGGAAGATTGGAAGCATGAGGTATTTGTCAAATGGTGGAAACAGACAGTAGATATTGTTAAGTGTTGTCATAAATATATCATTGTTGTAAGAATAAGTGTAGATATATTATTTTTCATCTATGAAGATTATACATCATTTTTATGGTAGTGGCGTGCATTGCTCTATGCCCAAAGGAAGGCTGTGTTTAGTTTTTCAAGTTCGGGTACTAGCGGGTACAAAAATTATTAGCAAAGAAAGCGGTATATTTCACAATTTTAGTGCAAGCAGTATGTGGATACATGGCTTTGCGTTATGTATCCCGCTAAAAAAATAAATTGACGAAGTTAAGTGTGTGGATAAAGGTAGGATGCAATCAAAAATATAAAATTGTTCACAAAATTATGAAGAAAAAAATTCACAGAAATTAGATTTTTTTTCTCTATTATCTTATAATTTCTATTAATAGTTCGTTTTTCTTAGGATAGGCACAGCTTTTTAGCCTGTATGAAATGCATGCCACTGATTTATAGATTACAAACATTTTTGGCAAGTGAAAGTTCATTTTACTGTATCAGTTTGTGATTATCCATTATAATGAATTGAAAATATCAAACTTTGTTTTAACCACATTTATTTTTCACGCCTACCGGTTTCGGAACAACCGTTCCATCGTCAGGGCAAAGTATATACTAAACAATATTATGGCAGAACATACATAATAAGTGTCATATTGGGGGTGGGGGCGTGACTAGGGATTAGTAAAGAGTGGGGGAAGAAATAGAGATTGAGGGAGGGGTGAAAGGAAACATATTTAAAATAGTTTTTTTTTTATTGTTATTATGTTATTAATAAATGAGTTTATTTGAAAGTTTATTTGTTTGATTATACGCCCATCTGGGCTTTTACAGGGATTTTAGAACATAATATAAAGAGCTATCAAAAATAACAAGTACATGGAGATTCTAAACCATACAGTTAGGAACAATCTTTTTCAAATGTTCAACTGTGACATAATATAGAAAACCTAAACAATATTATAACACAAATCATTAACATTACATTACCCACACTACAGTACTACATATTGTAGGATACATCAAAGTGCTCGTATATATGACGCTTTACTGTGTAAATGGAGTTAGCAAATACATCAATAACACCACCAAACCTGTTGCCCAGATCATGCATCCCATTGGTTAGTGAATGAGACTGATAGGTGGTTGTGTAAGTGTTGCAGAAAAAAGTTACAGTTTGTCTTGTGTTCCTCGTCATGAAATAATATAATACAACAGATTTCCGGAAAAGTCAGCTGGATGAAAACACAGAATATATATTACATAGGTTACGCCTGTCCCTTAACGTTGTCGATATTTTCAGGAATATTGAAGAGCGTAAATTTCTCAACTGCAAAAAAATAATAATGAAGAGCCCATTGTTAAGAATATTCAAAGGGTCTATGATAAATGGTGTACCCATATCACCAACGCATAAAGAGCAAAGATGTGACAAACGTCCACTTATGAATATGCCACTAAACAAAATGTATTATTTGAAAAGATAGTAAAACTGAATAAAGCAGGAAAAATCAACAGCCATAAAAATAAAATAGAAAAAAATACAAAACTATATTGTGGCCAACGAGACTGAGTGCAATTTCTGGTTTTAACTTAAGTTCACACTATAACCTCGGCTAGGCGTTGAACTGCGACAGAGAAGTCCACAATGTTTAATGAAAGTCAAACACAATCAACTAATTAAAATTTTACCTGGACAGTGTTTCGTTAAACAGCTTTTTTATTGGAAATACGCGAACGCGAACGCAGTCCAAAAACAAAGCTGAAGTGTGCGCGGGCAAACTTAGACGTAAGTAAATTAACGTTTTCACGAAAAAAAAATGTTTTAGTATAACCTTGTCAGGCAAAGTGTAATATTTTTTATGAAATAACGCTACTGCCACTCCGTTTTCAAGATAAAATCAAATAGAAAAGAGAATGATAATCACCTGAAACACGTTACCAAATTAAAAATTATATTAAACTCGAAGTTAAGTGTGTATGCAAAGAAAGTGGGGCCGACCTGCGAAGGGGGGTAAATAATACGTTCACGTCTAACCCCACCCACACCAACACAGGCGTGCATTTCAAACAGGCACATAAGCATTGCCCACCCTACCTTACTCGCATATAAATACAATATTAAAATTTATAAAAAAAATGCAAGAAAACAATCCATACTATCATAAATACGAGCGTCAAAAATAAGTTCCAGCTACGAATCGCAGCTAATCAATAATCAGTACAACTTTAATAATGAAATAATAATTATCATATTATGTTGCAATTATGTGGACGAAAAAAATATAGAAATTTTATTATTATGAAAAAATGAAGCGGTTATTGGATATTTGAAGTGGTAGGTAATCTCAACAAACTTCAGCCGAAGCCAGTAGCTTAGCTATTCTTAGCAAAAACTTACCACGTCCGCGATATATTTTTTAAATACCTTTTTGCTTTTTTCTTACTTCCTACCGCGATTAAAAACTCTGTGCACACCACTGCACACCACCATTCCAACCAAACCCCACCCAGCACGATGCAGCACGGACTACGCAACGGGCGTAAGTGTCCACCGTAAAATATCGATTGTCCCAGTAGCAACTAAATAATACGAGCGCATTTGTCCCCTTTGGAACCTTCTACCGGAGCCTTTGTGGGGGTGGAAAAGGGGGATTGGGTGGAGTAAGGGGGTGGTTGTGACAACGTGAACTTTAAAGGGGACGATAATCTTTAAATCCGATGTTTTCAGCAATGCAGATTGCAGACTTAAGAATTCACAAGTTAGCGAACAGCTCTCGAACTCGGTAGCCCGATCAATTAGCTGTAATGAACTAAGTTAAAACGATTTTATCAGTTTGCTTGGTTTTTATACCACACAGGAGTCCCGACTTGTTTTCAGAGTTGTACATAGACACCGTAATAATAATAATAATTGGATGATTTGTATAGCGCCGTTTTTGTGAAAAATCACCTGATAGCTGATGACGCTGCTGACCTAATTGTGGACTGCCGTGAGTTGGTATTTTCGGGAATACACAGTTCTGATAAGTAAGCCGGAGCCATTCCGTTAAGTGACTTAAATACCATCCAGCAGAGCTTGAACTCGATTCTTTCAAGACATTTGAGCCAGTGGAGATTTTTGAGATGCTCTGAAATATGATAATTTAGATACGCCGGTAAGTCTTGCTGCAGCGTTGCATACTGATTGCAATTTGTTAATTTGGTATTTGGGGAGACTTGCATATATTCCGTTGCACTAATCTGTAATAATGATACTAAAAAAGGGCGGGATGTGAATCAAGCAATTTTAGCGTATGCGGACAAAAGTTTTCAAAGAAGCTGTTCAAAAACGATCCTGCCAAAACAAATATGCAGTCAATTTCGTCTAAGCTCAAATTTCCTCCAGTCAATAAACGCCCGGGATGCCGGCAAAGAAATAAATTGCAAATATGTCGTAAACGTATGAACGAATAGGTACCTCGAACGAGTTGTCAAATAGAAACATTCCAATATTGTGACAAATTACGTCGGTTTATCCAGGTAATAAAACTGTCAACTTTCCTGAACGGGTAGAGTAATAAAAAAATACATCTGTCATCGCGAAAGAGGAAACAAGCTTCTCTATGTTATAGTCGTAACCCAGGAATAAAAGCAAGTGCAGTAACCTCTGATGGTACAAGTAAAAAGAAAAGTTTTTTTTTTTTACGAAATATCATGTTTTTTTTCTTCTTCTTCATATCAAGTTTTTTTTACTTGAAAACTACATTTAAACGTTGGAATTAAAAAAAAGTTTTTTTTTTTTTAAATTTGTACTGTCATGTAGAATCACTCCCGAAGTTAATGCATTTTACATCCGGACGCCTAGTATAAAAAGGGTAAAAGCAGACTGAATGCAATAGAAAAAATCTAAGAGGTGTACGTGTAAAAAAATTGTAAAACCACGTAGGTATTACGAATGAGATCTTAAAAGAAGTGCGATATAATCGTATTGAATATGAACAAGGACGGTGCGGTTAGATAGTTAAACAGAAGGACGACAGAACTCGGGGACGTCTCAGATGACACGATCAACAAGGTGGGGAAATACCTGGCTATTCAGTTCTGGTCACCAAACACGGCTAAAAGCCATTTCAAGTAACGTTTCAATTCTGAATGGTGGTCTTTCACCAGGGCGATACTGAGGGTATCTTCCACTCTGGAACGTGCGTAAATATACTATATATTATTGGTATTACTTCGATACTCCGCCTCAGTAGAAAAATACATAATTTAAAAGAAAGAAATATACTGTTAGGTTCATAAAAATAAATAAAAAATAATTGCACTTCACAAATTGCAATTCACTTCATTTTTTACTTTACGTAAATCAAAAAACGTAAATATGTACGAGGACCGACGCCACCTTTAATGTTGTTAGTGTGATATGACATTTGTCGGAAGCGCCAACTGTAAAATCATCTTATTATTTAACCCAACCTAAAAACCTAAGAACCTATGCCACTTGTAGATTTGTGGTTTGGGTTTCCGACGACGGCCGGGGCGAATCTAACAATTTTACAAGAATTAAAAAATAAATAAATGAAGTGCATTTTTTTAGACCTCCCTCCGCATGTGCTATTATTTTTTATTTATTTTTATGAACCCGACAGTATATTTCTTTTTTTTTTTAATTATGTGTTTTTCTACTGAGGCGGAGTATCGAAGAAATATCATATTATTTTTAAATTAATTAACTGTGAAAATTTACTTGCGCACGCAAGGGATTAGAACCCGCGACCTTCGGAATCGTAGTCGAGAGCCTTAACCCTCGACCATGGAGGTCGTCAGAGTTGCGATAAGGGTCGAAATAACAGAAGAATTTATAAAAAAGTTCTGCTGGGTAATTATTATTACGCGTGACAGCTGTTCCGCCTTCCGGATGCATTATCTGAAATTTTACGGTGTAACCATTAAAATAACTGACAATTGATTAATTGATTGATAATAAAAATTAAAACATTTTAAGAGTTTCATTATAAGAACGAGTAATAGATCAATAACGTAAGCGGCTTCTCCGCAGTTTGTTAATGCTTTCGAAAGGCGAAACTGTTGTCACGCATAATAATAATTACCTAGCAGAACTTATTTGCAAACCGTGTTTTTTTAAAGTTGAATTACTATAAAACTTCAAATAAAAATTAAGTTCTACGAATTAACCCTGAACACAATAAATAACAGAAGAGTATAACTACATTCAGGTGTTAAGAGACGTACCTGACTTACTTATTTGGAGTAAAAATGAAAATGAAATTTTGGTCTCTGGCGACATTTTAATTTTATTTTTTTCTTTGCTATACATCATTTATTTTTCTATTATCATATTTTAGACAAGTGCATGCGGGTGATACTGCTTTAGTAATTTCTAGCAGTGATTTTCAAACAAGTATGAACTTTTTAGAAAAATACTGCATTGAACTTTGAAAATCATTGATTTCATTGCCGGCAACCCGGGCGTTTATTGGCATAAAATTTAAACATTTACATGTACTTTACCCGTATCACTAGAAGATGTCTGTTCTGAGACGGGTAACAATAAAAATAAATATATAGATATATAAATGAAATAAAATGCTTAAAAATTCATAAGGAAAAGTGTAAAACATATAAAGTAAATTTTAAATACAAAGTTAAAACAGTTAAATGCAAAGCTATAAAATAATTTAAAAACATAAAGAGGATTATTCAAAAGTGCACGATAAAAATGTTTTAATTAAAAAAAAACATATATAACAGTAATAAAAATAGCCATATCAGACTAAGGAGATTTTGCAAGTAATTTTTTGATGCAATTCCTTTGACTGTTCATTAGCCATGTGATGAAATCTTTATATAACCATTTTAGGTTGTTTTGCGTTATATGGTGAGAGGTTTCTATTAGCAAGATGTTAAATGGAAATTGAAATGAAAAACGGTTTCAAGCTCATTACTCAGGATTAATTATAAATGCAAAAAAACCAAAAAATGCAAAGGTATACGAGTATATTACGCCTGAACTATAAACACATACTTTAGATTGTTTACGCGATGGCATTTCTGTAAAAATAATTGATATGCCATATGTTAATAAAGTGGTGAATACAAAGTAATTTTTAATTCATTTATTCAATTATTATTATTATTAAATTTCCGGAAAATTAAACGGGTTATTGTTACCTTACCATAAAACCAGAGATTAAACACGTAGACAAAATAGAAATATAAATAAATAATTATGGATTGGAGATGGCACGATCGAGTGAATGAAATACTGATGGTTACCTAGTTATTTGTACAGATGTTTAACCTTTAGTAGATGTAGGATGAACAAAAAATTCTAATCCGCAATGACGTGAAATCCAATTCTAAAGCAATTCCCAAGATTGATGGCACCATTAGACATGAATAAAGTTGATGTTTCATGGGGATACATCTCGGAGAACTTGTGCCAGGCAAGACTTCAGACTTCTGAGTTCGAAGCCATCCATCAGATCAAATGATACTGGAGAAAATCCAGGCGAAATAATGTCATCACGATATACGCGTGGTATGGAACATTACTACGAATGTTACGTATTGAGGTAAAATTGAGAAAATAAACTAATATTAAAAATTGTTTGCCAGTGCTTAATGACTATTGATTAATGGTGGAATTTTGATAAAACGCTAAAAACTAGTAATTTTATGAGGAGGCCCCGAGGAAAGTAATTTCGAGGGACACGAGCGGAACATCCGTTTGCAGTTGATTTTGGCTTCATGAGAACGGATCGTTTTCATGTAAATCGGCTCGGATGCGGAACTAGCTACCGGCATGTCTTTCCTCCTAAATTTAATCGGGGCCTCTTCAAGGCCCGCATTAACAAATCCCTTCCTACAGCCCTTTCCCTAACCCGCCTCACAACTTTGCCCAACCAGTTAACGATATATTTCCCCTGTTAGTGCCTGCATATACATAAGCATTCTTGTGAGGTGTCACATACAATTATTACATGATTCCTTGTTCCAATATATCTCCAAAAAACAATATTTAACATTATGTTTTCGTGTACAATTGTACCATTGGTACCTACCAACAACTCATATTTACATGATTTCTGGTCGCAATATCCCAATATTGGATAATCGAGCTAATATAATATTCAGATTACCAAAATATCGTCTGGGGAAATACACAACCTGTAAATTGTCCCCTGGTTTAGTGGCAAACAGCGAACATTTAGACACCAAGTCACTATTAAATTGGCGTTCGGTCAGTTTCTATAATATGTTATTTGACAGCATTTACGAGTTCGTGTATCTGGGGTAACGTTTTTAATTGGACTTTGTCCAGAAGATTAAGCGAGCGCATATTACATCCATTTAAGATTTGTAATACTCGTACATGCATGGATTATATTGAACATATTTTTCAATACGACATTGTGTTGTTACTTAGATAATAAATCTTTTAATCATAGTCAAGATAAATATTTATAATAGCTGTTGTCCTAAAAATCCAAAGTCAGGAAATGTTTTTCGAACAGAGATCTCATCATGTCGGGTAGGGGGGTTATGTACCAGCTGCAAACCTCAGCTAGAAATGCACTGAAAGCATCTAGATATATATCGAACCCCGCCTGCGGCACACATACATTATTGCAGTCTACAAACCTAGATAACTACACAGGAATCGGGTCATACTTTACTGTAAACTATCCAGCCCAGATCATACAGATGTAGGTCACTGGATTCAGTGCAGCATCCATAAAGGTCTAACGGTCCGTATGGATTTGCGGAGAAAAAGATATAAAACACAGATACTAAAATATGTACCCTCCAAACACAGAAGGATTGTACAATTTCCTTTGGGGTAAGAATTCTCATGCGAATATAGCAGTTCTTTTGGCGGTATTCATACGAATGAGGCTTTCTGGCGGCGGGTTTTTGGTAACGTGCCAAAAGCGCGCCTCAGCTCAAGCGGAATGGGAAGAAAGGATATATTAAACTGCACTCAGTGCTACATACGCGCTAGCTTCACGAAACGTGAAATTTCAGAATGGACACAGGGTTTACGAGTTCATGGTCTGGAAACAAATTCAATGAATGCCGTTAACAGTGGAACACACGAACGCGAGCCATATTATTTACGACATGGTAGCAAACGCATTGCGACATACTTTATTCATACATTTAATCTTATTTTAGTATTTAAACGCGGTCAATTATTTTACAATATTGGGAAGACCGTCAGCGGGAGTTTAAGTTCAGTTTACGTTCGCAAACTCGCGAAGTTTGGAAGTAGGCATTTAGTACGCTGACAAGGTCGGAATAACTCGTAAATAATTACCGAGTGTTTTCGATGGTTTACGAAAAGTAATTAAATTTATCTTCGCGGCGAGACGACAAAACGGGAAATTTTTCAATTCGTCAATTAAAACACTCCAAGGACGCAACGCACGGCCGATTAAGTAATAAATCAAAACGTTAGTTCGAGGAAAGCAATATTAAAATATTCGGAGAACATTTTAGAGAGAGATTGAAATTTTAATATCTTCCAGGTGAAGCACTCACGAGCTTATCCGACAGTATATATAATGTATATAATAAGCGAGTAGCTACACGTAATCTGTAATATTTGTTGGTTACATCCGTAGCAAACTTCTGGGATAGAATTCTTTAAGCTGGAATATCCACCAGATATACGGAAAACGAAACTAATTAAAGATATCTCGGGTTTGGAACGGTTTACATTAGGAGAAATTAAGGTCTGTTGCCGGGATAATATTCGGAGTATTTACCTCCCCACGCTAGAATTTAGGGGTTAATTCACCGGGGGGTTGAAAGATATTGCTATTCCACCGAGTATTGAAATATCTCACAGATGTGCTAAACTTAATAAGGCGAATTAATTGAAGAGCGATAAATCCTGCATGTAGGAAGGTAGGAGACTTTAGGATAACAATAACAATAGGTCCTGATTCATTTAGTGAAGATTTATCGGTGGAAATTATCATCGGGATCGGAGATACGAAAAGCGTAGAACGCGCCGCGGAATAATTTATGAGTCGTCTGATAGAGAGTGGGGTATAATTTATAGCCGTGAATAGAAGCTATTCTCGTACAAGAATGAAATCTTGACATTGCGAGAATTAATTTATTGCGTCGGATATTGATTGTAATCTGATACCGCTATGATTGAGTTTTAACATTATAGCTTTGGCGCAGGTTCACTCATACAACTTACACGGTTATTACGCCAGTTCATGAGTGCAACAAATCGAAGTAATGTAAGGCCAGCGACATTTATTCGAAATCTGATGCTTTGGATTCAATACGGAAGTAGCTTCCACTCTGGAAAGGGCGCAAATATGCTATATATTATTTTTAAATGAATTAATTGTGAAACGGCACAAATTAATTAAATAAAATTTACTTGCGCACACGGGATTTGAACCCGCGACCTTCGGATTCGTAGTCGAGAGCCTTACCCCTCGACCATGGAGGCCGTCAATGGATTGCAATCTTTGGAGCACAGACGTCAGGTGCGAATGTTGTCCTTGTTCTACTGGTATTTTAATGGAAGATGCTCTGATGTCGGCACCGGTGCACAGTAGGGAAGCACGCCAAACGCTCGCCCGACATTTGCACACGGTTGACATTTGTCACATGAGAACGGGTCGCTTCTACGACTCGTTCTTGTGTTCAACACCTAGGCTGTGGAATGATCTGCCAGCCTCTGTGTTTCCTCCCTCCTACAACATGGGTATCTTTAAGACCCAGATTCAGTCCTTCCTATGCTATAAAAGACCCTCCACACAGCGTCCCCAACGATGATATAGGCCCTGAGGGAAATAATTTCCCTCAGGGCCTCCTGTGTGGAGTTATTGTAAAAAAAACAAATAATTACACTGGTTCCGAGCAGTTATGTAAAAAAAAGTTGTTATTACATAAAAAAAGCTTCTCGCAAATTCTATACGGTTATTTCCAAAGTAAGGCATAAAATAAACTCAAATGCACGACTAAAAAAAATGTATTTAAAATCTGATCCTTTCGATGCAAATATTTTAGCATCTTAAAAACAATTTTGAGTGCATTTTTGGTGTTTTTTTTTCAGGAAACCCTTTCAAACAGTGCATCGTTTATACAAGCAAGTTAATGTTGTTTTGTTCATTGGGATGTTAAGTGCATTCATTAAATGTGAATTTTTCAAATCCACAGAAGCGAACGAAAAGGCATATTATAGTAATCTATCAGCGTGTCAAAGTAAAAATAGCTCATAATTAGTTCAAATGAATAGAACTAACTACCAAATACATGCATCCATTTCTCGCCTACATACACATGGAAACAAATTCACCTCTGCTATAGATATACGAGTATTTACATTGATTTACCCATCTTTAAAATATACCTAAATGATATTTTTATGTTGCAACGATTATAAGAGCATTGCATAGGAGCTATTGTATTTTTTTTTAATTATCTTTTTACTTATCTACAATCCAAAAACTTGTTCCCCTTTTTTCTTTCTCTGTATCATGCACTATATTATGCAATTTCATACATTTTTACGTTATCCGAAATATAAAAACAGGTTGATTTATGCACTTGGATATTATGTATCATGTAGATCAGGCTATTACTAGTTTTAAGTATTATCCACTAACTAAAAATGTTTCCCTTTGTTACACTTATTATACATCTACTATGTACGATGTTCTTTTTTCTTAACTTAAAACATTTTTTTTTCTTTTTGTACACAAAATCATTGATATATGTAAAAGTCCATCAGGGCGTTAAAAATTATGAAATGCAATTAAAATAAATAAATTGGTTACAGCGATTGTAAAAGACGCCAGGGAGTAGCGGCGCAGCGAACAAAACAAGCGGTAGAATGATATATTTTTCTTAATCCGTGTTCTGCTTCCGAAAAACATTACCAGCACCTACATATTTTAAGGCCTGAGTATTTCCCTTCCTCGGCTCATGATTTACGCAGTAGGATGGGCTGGATCTACTATCATCTCCCGAACAATCGCACAGAGAAACTGAAAAGTGCGGGCGTTCAGTGTAGGTACTTAGTTTATTGCGTGCCACGGGGTACACTGTGGAATAATCTCTTTCATAAAGCAAACTTGATATGAAAAATCACGATAAAAATACAAAGAGCTAATAATTAATTCACTTGATAGAAACGGGTAAGGGAAAAACGTGCCTGACATGTTTATTTTTAGTTAAAAAAAAATAAAATTTGAAGTAAATTGAATTTGAAGAGTTACCATACATATTGAATTTCATTGACTTGTGCATTGTCATTATAAAATAATTAAGAAAACACTGTCATCACTTTATGTGGGCAAATATGGCTTTCAACCGTAAGCACCTCACAAAATAAATATTTTTTTAAATTATCACAAACATTTTCCAAGCAAATCGGTTTTACCGGTAATAAATCATTTTAAACACCGTCCAAATTGAAATTGGGTGGGAGTAAATAAAATCAGATAAGTCATTTTAATGTGGCCTAACCAGTTTGAATATGGCTTAGAACCCCGAAACAGCTGTAACAATAATTATGCTCATATACGAGTATCTACTTCTCTTTTAATATCTGATAACTTAAACCACCTTTCCATCTATTCTTGTCTTTTGTACCTTTATCCCACTCATATGTTCCCCTCCATCGACTGACATAGTTAAGCTAACTGAACTAAAACTATATATTGTCACACTTTACTTATAGTATTTATCATCGACAGTGGAAAATTTATATTTTGCATGATCTATTGTTTTTATTATTAATAATAATAATAATAATCGGATGATTTTTATAGCACCGTTTTTGTGAAAAATCACCTCAAGGGCGCTGTACAAATATTACTTCCTATTCTTATATTACTTCCTATTCTTATATTACATCTATTCTACGATTTTATTTTTGTTTTTACATTTATTTTCTCTTTTTGGACAGGCTATCATTACACATTATTTATAGACCATATAAAGAGATGCAGTTAAATTATCAAAACTAAATACGGCTTGGTCTAAGTTTATACATGTTAAATTGAAAAAAAAAGAAGCTAACTATATTTATTCCTTACGAAATATTGCAAGACGCTAACACAAATGATAGAGTGTTTCCATTATATTCAAGAATGGATTTAAGCTAAGACGATGAATTATTATCCATATATTTTTAGGATAAATAACACAGAATACTCTTAAAAGGGGGGAGCGGCGGGGGAGGATGGTGGCCGGGGGACTGATCCATAACGCCCTCAAAATCTTCTTTGGCTTGGTGACGCCCCTGGGCGGCGTGACGGGACGGTTGGTGATGGTCTGCATGTACGCCAGGTAGCGATTGTCGGCCGGCTTCAGGATCTGAAAGGAGCACTTCAGCGTGTCGTCCACTGACATCATTGCACCTGCATTATCGAATTCCCACAGTTGTTGGGCGACGAGAAGTGGGTGAAATTGTGGATTTGCTTTTAATTGTTCAAAAAAAAAAACTAAAATACTTACAGAACTTAATAACATTTATTAAATTTTATTAACTTCAAATATTATTTTAAAAAATTTAATGGAGTTCTACCAATTTAATGCAATAACAATGAATAAGTATCTATTATTAGTTATTATCCACATGTTAACGAACAGTCACTATATTATCAAGAAGTGAAAAACAATTTCGCCATACTCGAATATGTGTTTTTTTTACCGAGAAACTTGTGAAAGAGAAGATGGCAAGTCGTCGTACCCAAAATGTGATTATTCAGAAGCCAATTATATCCTAGGCAACAGCGAGACATATTTTTGATGCAGAACTTCTGAGGTACAAATTGGTTGGATTTAAGGCGAGATTATGTGAGGGCAATACGTTTACAGAAATAATTCAATTTATAATAACAACATTGCCTAGTATCGCACAAATTGGGGATGAGAGCCCCAGTTAATGGGAATGGACGTTTTTATTACTATTCCAAGATTTTACTTGGCCGTACTATATTATGGAGAAATAATTAACATTCACTCTGCATTCATTTTCACCAGCAGAAATTATGAAATTAACATTTTTATTGTTCGCGGAGCGGATTTAATTTAAATTATAACTCCGACGTAAATAATCGTGTTTTATTTCTAATGTTGTCGTTTAACGCGGTAATTAATGTAAATTTCGGTTGACGAGCTTTTTGAGACTGTTTTCATTATTTGTTGCAGGACAAAAAATTAAGACCTCTTTTCTGGTACTTATTATGGGACAATATCGCAGATAACCTGACGGAAACCTAAAGTCACTTACAGAAATAAGAAAAAAATCACGCATCAGTGCACAAATTCGTCCACAGCCCGCAATACTGTAAATAAATAAATGTGTAAAAAAACATTTTAAAAATGTTAAATATCTCTTAAAAACTTCTTACGTTTTTCAAGGTAATTTTATAAATATTCTTCAGTCCTAAAAATTACAAATATTTCAAATAAATACCAACTCTTCTAATGCCACCAATCTTCTAATAAATGTAACATCAATAGAAAAGGAGGATAAAATGGCAACTGTAAAAATATCACCCCTATGGTTACATTTTCTAATAAAACCGTGTTCATCTGAAGTATGTTTTTCTGTATCTGTTTGTACATAATTAGATAAAGAATAGGATGTAATATTTGTACGGCGTCCTTGAGGCGATTTTTCACAAAAACGGCGCTATACAAATCATCAAATTATTATTATTATTATTGAGGATATGGAGAGACAGAGAAGAGCGATATTCGTTAGAGCAGTTATACCGTCGAGACGTTTTCACTGTTGCAGCACAAATGTTCACTTCAATACATTTTTAATATCTTTTTTATAAGTGCATCACACAATGTCATAATTATAGACTACATTCCACCACGATTGCATTAACTCATAAGGATGATTGCAGTCTTTTATAGCACTTGTTCGCTACAACATAAGAAGTCCATAGCAAAGAATTGTGCCAATCCAATAATATTACAAAAGCCAAGGCTGCCAGGATGGAATCCCCTTGAAGGCCATCTAGAGAAACGAATCATCAAATAACATTTAAAATTAAATAAACAACCACTTAATATGTTATTAACAATTTGCTGCATCCTCTTATCTGTATCCCCGAGTTTCGTTGTCGGCTCATAAAGCTGAGTGATACGTAACTCAATCATACTAATATTACTCAATAATATTATCCTTTTTAGTACTCAATATTAAACGCATTTTTTTCCTCATAGCACCGACCAGTTACCTATCGAACATATACATATACATAATCTCTTAATTATTACTTAATTATTAAACTTTTTTCTAGATATATTATATTACCATACTATGTCAATACTAGCTTTTTCCCTTCTATTTTTGTATAATGGCACTTAATATGAATTAAACTTGTCAATCTGACTGTCCAAAAACGGGATTTGTTCCTAGTTGGGCAGTCAAAGTTTTCTTAGATGTTTTTTTGTTAAATAATGTGTTTCAAATAAAAAATAATAATTATTATTAGTAACCTACCTTTACACACCCAAACAATAACATAAAATTTAACTTTCACATATTATCCTTGTTCTTATATCTATTTATTTAATGTTTTCTTATATAACCATTAAAAAAAAATTAGTCTACCCTGCATCTGTCTCGACACAGGAATTTTTCCAATAAACCAGACATCGAACAAAGCTTTACGTTTTATGTTTAATCAAGAAAAAAAAAATCGAAAAACGAATTCATTGAAAAGCGTAGGTTTTGTTTACTTTGTATTCTTTAATATTATTCTATGTATCCATCTCATCTGTTTTGAACAACCTCTGGAAATCTATGTAAATAAACTATTACAATTTTAACTATAATCATAATTGAGGCACTGAGAACCAGAGAGGCTTATACGCCTTTTGAAGTTTGTGAGAATTTTGTTAATCCTTTCATTTCATCAATCCATCTTGATTTCGCTGATGCCAAACAAACTTAACCGACAAAATAATTGTAATTTTATAGAATATAAATAATAAACTTTTCTTGGTTGCTGATTTATTTAAGTAACAACATAATGCGCACTCAAAACCAACGTTTTTACTGACGTCAATATTTCAATAATATCTCAAATATTAACATTTTTTCAAACATTTCACCTTTGTTCCCATTATGGTTTAAAATGCTAGAAAACTACGTTTTTTTGCAATTATTAATTTCGTTTTCATTTCCATGGTCCATGAACCTACCTACACGTGATTGTCGAATAGTAAAACTCATGTTTTGTTAACAAAAATCGTTAAATATTAAGACCCAAAAAAAAGCGCGCGATTTCATTAACTGTTAGTTCTTACTAATTAAGCGGATGAGTTCCCGTGACACATACTTTATTACAGATTCCGTCTATGACACACAATTAACATGTTTTCTGAACTTGTGGCTGCAATATAGTCCTGTGCGGCACGATGATATTACAAAATTTAATAAAAAGATAAAATTTGAGTGTAATGGCGCTTAAGCCCGTCTGGTTCTCAGCGGCTCAATTAATTATTATAATTTGGTGTACTTTTTTTAGCGTTGGTCAAAAAATATTCACCCCCGCCTTTTCCTTCAGTAACCCCGACTGCCGGGGGTCCGTTTCATCAGGTTTCCTCGGATGTAGAGTAAGTAACGGAACACCTCGACGTGAAATGTACCCGGCCTGTAGAACCTGCCTACTGCTCGTACAGGGTGTTAAGGAACCTACCCGACGAACTTTAATCAGCAATTACCGGTTCAATGTAGATGGCATTATGGTCTCCGGTGACTTCATTTTCGTCAATTCAAAACAAACAACAAAAATTGTCACATGTGTGCACTGATCAAGTTGATCAACATATAAATCGGATAAGAAATATCCGAAACATTATCTAGATTGCAAATATATTTGGATAGAACTTTGCAATCATAAAAAAAAGATAAGAGAGAAAAATATGGGAATTCATTGAGAATAATACTAGTGTTTCATTAGCTCAGTGATAAAGGTTGTCCCGGTAAGACAGAAGGTCCTGGGTTCAAATCCCAGATCCCAGACGGTTGTCTGTCTTATTTTCTGTTTCATTTGAGATTTGTTAGCATTATTTTTAATGATTAAACATTAATTTGGTGTTTTGAAGTCATTTTAAAGAAGTCACCTCAGACCAAAACGCCATAATTTTTCTTCTTCATATAAGCTAAGGAATTGCCGGTTAGAATTCACCAGGTATGTCCCTTAACCACTGTAAAATAGTGGGCGGTTCCCGACGGAATCGCAATAATTTGTTCTCGAGTATCGCTCTAAATTCAGAACGGACAAAAATAATTCATAGAATTTACATATTTTGTGCGAGCATTGGGGGAAGCGAAACACCCATTCATTTCTAAGGGAATCTCCTGTCGAGATATCGACTGAATATGCAAATAACCGGTCCGTGGTCAAGAAGCACTTCACCGAGAGCAAATGGAAATCGATTCCCGCCTGTATTTCTTCTTATGGTGGAAAGTAACGTGGAGGCGTGCAATTGCAATGCAAATAATTAGGAAACATTATAATTTTTCAAAAAATAATAATCTTGAAACTGTTATATTTTTAATTCTATATGAATTACGAAATGGAATTTTAGGTAAACGTTCGAAATTGCTTTCACTGATTTTCAAACTGCACCTATTTTCAGAGTTTTTGGGATACAATTCATAAAATTTAAAGGTTACAGAATTTGAGGTCTTTTGAGACCTTATGCATTTTTCTCCCATCCGTATAAATTTACAGATAAATCAATTGTGGTACTGCTTGAGTTAGCAACTTCCAAAGTTATGTTTAGGGTCATTTTGGAGTGCTAGTACTTAATGTAATATTTTCCATTAAAATTACTTAAATCGTGAACTCTATTAAAACCTTGTTCAGGCTTTGACTTGACATTATCGTCCTAATTCCTAATGTATATTATGTTCGATTTTATAAATGTCATTACTTTATTCATATGTAGGTGTGTACTATCCTCGCTCCGTCATTTCTATTATGTAGTTATTGATGAACAACAGTTCGTAAAAAAACAACTTCTAATCCCACGCCACGTAAGCGATGGTGACAAGCTAAATAAATATTTGAAAGCTCCATAGCTCATGAAGGAAATAATTTATTTAATACCAACGGTATAAATAGATACAGAATAGAGCTCACCAATCAAAGGTTTTCACTGCTCTCTGCTTTATAATCATGACACATGTAATGCGGATTACAAATCTTTGGTTACGTTTATTTACAAAAACGGACCGATAAATGATTAAACATACTTTTCTCCACTTTAAAAATCATATTCGTATTTTAAATATTTTGTAAAACATACAATGGGACGGTCAGAAAAAGTAATATTTCTGATTAGATTTTGATAAATACTAAGCCTATGTAAATTTATAAAATATTTAATAAATATTTTTCTATTTAAAAACATCATGTTTATCGTATGGCGTAATAATACTATCATTATTTTGAATTAATAAATAATAACTCTCCGACGTCCCTCTCCCCGTTAAATAAATGAGGGTATGAAACTCTTCCGGAAACGGCAATAATAACATTAAGAAAGATGGCAGTCCAGTTCCTGGAACACCCGCCCTTTCCGCCATATGAAATAAAATTATTATAATTCCCTGTAAAATATCTAAAGAAATCTTGATTCATTAATGAAGGTGGAGCCATCGCCCACAAACCCTCCGGAGACACAATTATGTTTAGTTCTAAAAAGTCATTTGAGGGAACTTCAGTAAACATCCATTACCACCTCGCACATTAAGGTGTGGCAAGTTGAGGTTCAAACGTCAACTAAAACTCTAGCTAGATAACTAGCTACCGTAGAAGGAAAGTCAACCGTAATGATGTTAACTGACCTCTCACATTCAGGGAACTCGCTCCATTACGGCACGACACGGTTATCTTTGCAGCCGATGGCATCGACACTGTATGTAGATATTGGGGGTACAGTTAATTATTGGCTAAATGATTCATTGTAGCAATGAATTCACAATGCCAAAAATAATAAACACTTATATAGTTTTTTTTATATAGAGCGAATGTGAGTGGAAGTAGGCGGGGACGCCCGAAATGTGATGTGTCTCTGTAATAAGTAGAACTATATAATGTACCAGTGATATGTCTTCATTACAAATGCAAATTAATGTTCTGTGAATGTAAATTATATATCTTAAATATTAAGTGTGTTTGTTTCTAAAAACTGTACTGCAAGTTCTGCATGTGATCCCACAATGAGTTTCTTAACTCTTAGGAACACAATGCATAATGTAATGCGTAATGTACTTTTTAATAAATAATAAATAAATAAAATGATTCGTCGGAATAATATAAGGGAATGTATGAGAGGATGTATGAATGTGAATAAAGCAAGAAATATATGGCCACGATCGAGTTGTTTGGCGGTCCGTCCTCTCTGCCTATCCCTGCGAGAAACGGCGAGATGGTTAGTTAGTTAGGTATTAGTTAAGGGAGTTGCGTGCGAGAATCAGACTTCAGTATTTTAAAATTAAAAACGTTTACCTTCTTAAAAACCACTGTAATAAAATCAAAATAAATTTTGTAATGAATATTATTGTTTACAAAACGTAATAATTGGATTTTCATGGTCGTTGTCGCCGCGAACGTGACTGCGTATGTAAATTCACCGCAAAGAAAAATAGTAAACAAACCCTACCGGAATAAGGGATTCGTGGGAACAAGTCGCTGAATCATGCTACGAATAGTTACATAATAAATAGAATCCCCTAATAAATCTTAAAACGGGTATTCCTAGCAACAACACATGTTTAGTAAATAAATATAATGGAAATTCTGCATTAAGGGGCTGAACTAAAAAATGCTTTTAAAAAACACCTGGTAGTTTGCTAACTAAAACAATACTACAAATGATTTATAGGTAAATTGTACACGGATAGTTAGGAAAAAGTATAAAGTTTCAAAAGAAAACAAAAACTCAAACTATAATCTTTTATATTCTATGAAATGCAAGCCAAGATGTCTCCAAATAAGGTGCAGTTTTATTACCAGTAAAGGAGTTTTACCTAAAATTTCAGTAGATATTTCATAGAGAATTTAAAAGATAACAGTTTTAGAATTTGTATTTTGAAACCTTACACATTTTCTTAACTAACCTATCCGATTTTACAGATAAATCATTCACAGTATTTCTTGCATTAGCAGACTACAAATGTGTATTTTTGGGTGCCGACTGTTAAGATAACAACGCAACATCAACTATCCTAATACTGAAAATATTTTAATAGTTCTCCCATCTAAAAAAATATTCTGAATAGGCACCGCTATAGAGTTCTACTGCTCCCAACTCTCAGGAGCCAGTGGGACTAAGGCATCTCCAATTGGGGTGTGTTGTGAGGCTGGTGAATGAGTAAGGGAGTGGGGAAGGGAACGATATGTGGTAGAGGAAGCTTGGGAAGTACTTGTTTATGCAGAACTAAAGACGGCTTTTGCCATTTCAGCCCCTTTTTTTCAGAAATTACGTACTATTTATTAACAATGTGCCATAATATATATTAGAAATAATATCACGATAATATTGCAGTTCTCTGTGAATCATTTAACAGGAAAAATGTATAACGTATTGTTATTTTAATGACTTCTTATTTGTCACTTCATAAAAGAAAAAGTGGGTACCCTGTGCATAATTAACATGTAATCATATTAAATCAAGGAAGCATCCGAATTAAATAGTTTTATTACGATGTTGAACCATTGCATTAGTAGGAACTGTCGAAATAAACGATTCGTCATCAAATTTTGAATGCACATAATATTGTTAAATTGTTATTTTTTTAATAACGTCATGATGTGTTTTAATGGCAAATTGATATTTTATTAATCAGGCCTGTTAATTTATCACTAGGGCAAGAATTGATTTCTCTCCGTGTGGAATCGCGGCAGTTATGAGTAAATTCACTCTAATTGGTTCCCGGGACGGACGTGTGGAACTTGGGTGTCACGCGGACAGTATACTATTGCAGGTACAAGGGACAGTGGAAGCTATAGTATGTCAATTAAGGATACTGGATGGATCAAAACACTATCCCGTCTCCGAGCTCCTTTGTGACGACTACGTGAATTCCGTGAGGCATTTTTAATCATTGACTAACAGAGAAACTGGGCTAGTCGTGTGAAAGGATTAGTGAAAAGAAAAAAATATATACGTGGATAAATAGGACGGATTGCTGTAGAAATGATATCCCTGGGGCGTATGTGCGGAAAGACCATGTACGATCTTATTACAAATGTGGAGCGGAAAGAACGCAAGGCTGATGTAATATTTGGGGGGCATTTGACTATATTATGCACATACCTATCACATTAAAACAGTCGGGTGGGAGTATATGGGGTAAATAAAATCAGTCGGTATTGTCAATAAATTAAATATATTATTAAAAACTAACTCGTCATCTTTAAAAATAACCTATCCTAAAATAAGCTTCCAAATAATAAAAGTTTTGAATTAAAAGTCTAATTATTTAAAACAATAGCTGTAGAGCAATTTTTTTAAAGTCGGTTAAAATTTATGTCAAGGCGCTGCGATTCTAAGAAGTAATAAATAAATGCTCATTCAAAATAATAATATGAAACGTGATTAATATTAATGTGAAGTATCACCTAAAGATAAATTTATAATGCTTGAAAAATGAGTCAAATTGTAAGATAAAACTACAGTTAAATAACATTAAATATACCTATTACAAAATTATCCTGTCTTAAAATTGAACAAAATAAATTTCAAATAAATACCAACTCCTCTTTTGCCACTATTCTTCTAATAAATATAATATCAATAGTAAAGAAGAAAAAAACCTCAACCGTAAAAATCGAATCTTTTCCAAGCTTAAATTTTCTAATGAAACTGTGTTTATCT
>JAHDVE020002660.1:0-55268 GCA_022606495.2 Halesus radiatus
ACATTGTGCTCTAATCCACTGAGCTACAGCTACTCCAATCTCTTCCGTCATTTTTATTGGTATTATACGAGTACTTCGATTTCTAAGAACTGTCAATATCATCCTCCTATCATCCTAGACTTGTAGAAAAAGTCAACAGTTATCCCATATTATAAATAAAAAACCGGATAGGTATATCCGAGACACTATATAAAGATTACAAATAAATTCGGGTAGATTCTTGTAGTCATGATAAAAGGGTAGCAGCCAGAAAAAAGGGCTGAATTAGTTCTAGATGATATTGATAGTTCTTAGACATCAAAGTATGATACCGATAAAAACGACGGAACGGATTGGGGTAGCTGTAGTTCAGTGGATTAGAGAGCAAGGTCCCAGATAGACCATGAGGTCCTAGGTTCGAATCCCAGCTGCTACCGTTATCTTTTTCTTTTCTGTGTCTTTTTGGTTTCATATTTCATTTTGAGAGTTGTTAATATTGTCTTCAATGACTAAAAAATACATTTATTCATTTACAGTCAGATATCAGTGAATATGCCCACATCATCATTTTTGAAGAAATGGGAAATGGGTCAATAACATTGACCTAACTAACTAATCATCACGCAGTTTCTTGGCAGGGATAGGTAGATAGGATAGTCTCAGCACACACTCCTTGCTTCATTCACATCCATATATCGTCTCATACACACTAACTAACTAACCATCACGCCGTTTCCCCTCAGGGGTAGGCAGAGAGGACGGACCGCCAAACAACTCGATCTTGGCATACACTTCTTGCTTCATTCACATTCATACAACGCCTCATACATTCTCTTCTGTTACTCCGACTTCTGACATGGCCCGACTCGAGTATTTGATTCACTCGATCGTGCCATGTCTTCCTCGGGCGTCCCCGGCTTCTTCTTCCATTCACATTCACGTCATATATTCTCCTTACACTCCTTTCCTCGTTCATTCGCCTTACATGCCCAAACCATCTAAGCGTCCCTTTCTTAATCTTGCTCACTACGCTTACATCAGTCTTGCATTCTTTACGAATCTCAACATTTTTCACACGATCATATATGGTTTTACCACACATTCGTCTCTGAGATCTCATTTCTACAGCATTCAGTCTACTTTCATCCTTCCTCTGCCAGTTCCATGCCTCACTGCCATACATCAGAGTTGGTATCAGCACTCCATTGTGGACTGCTAGCTTCGCTTCTTTGGACAACTTGTTGTTTGCGCCAACCGCGTTCAGTCCTCTGTTAATGGAGTTTCCTGCATTCACCCTTCTTTCAATATCCCTATCAGTCTTTCCATCTCTCGTTTAAACATACTTCCCAAATACACAAACTCATCGACTTACTCCGAGTATTCATCATTCACAACTATATTGCACACTGTTTTCGTACTCTCTCTTTCAAACACCATGACTTTAGACTTACTTACATTCATCATTAGCTCATTCTTCATACATACTCCTAGATACGAGGGACTGTAGATCTTCTATACTATTAGCAATCAGCACCGCATCATCAGCATACAACAGGCAACATTTCAGAGCATCTCAAAAATCTCCACTGGCTCAAATGTCCTGAAAGAATCCAGTTCAAGCTCTGCTGGATGGTATTTAAGTCACTTAACGGAATGGCTCCGGCTTACTTATCAGAACTGTATTCCCGAAAATACCAACTCACGACAGTCCACCCTTAGGTCAGCAGCGTCATCAGCTATCGGCAGGTTGAAGGAACCAAAGCGCACACCTAATACTAAGTTCGGTGATCGTGCTTTCGGAGTGTCAGGACCTAAAGCCTGGAATGAACTGCCGCATGACTTAAGAATTATCAAAGACTCAACAGAATTCAGAACTAAACTTAAAACACATCTGTTCAGACAATCGTATCCATAAATTAAAGAAATTCACCTGTAAATTGCTTAGCTAGGCCGGCCGGTTAGTACTTACCCAAAGTCATTAAATAAATAAATAAAATAAAATAAAAAAATGTAATTAAAAATTCACGCATCGGTGCGCAAATGCGTCCACAGCCCGCAACACTGTAAACAACCAAAGTGTAAAATAAAAAATAAAAATAAAAAACGTTAATATTTATTAAAGATTCTTACGCTTTTCAAGGTAATTTTATAGATGTTTTCGAGTCCTAAAATTCATTTTATGAATACTTTCCAGTCCTAAAAATTAATACCAATAATTCAATAAATACCAACTCTTCTTGTGCCACCAATCATCTAATAAATGTAACATCAATAGAAAGGGAGAAACAAATAACCATGTAAAACTACCATCTCTATAATTAAATTTCTCTAAAACTGTGTTCATCTGAAGCGACCTGCCAGGTAAGTATGTTTTTCTGTATCTGTCTGTACATAATTAGTTAAGAAATATTTATACAGCGCCCTTGAGGTGATTTCTCACAAAAACGGCGCTATACAAGTCATCCAACTATTATTATTATTATTATACTTGCAGACTACTCATTTTTGCGCCCAAGCCCACCTCTTTCAATTCTTGCATACAATTATCCATGTATAGATTGAATAACCACGGTGACATTACGCAGCCTTGCTTAACACCTTTTGTGATGTCAAACCACCCCGTAAAATCACCGTTTGCCCTAACACATGCAACGCTTCTCTCATACAGAGATGCGATTGCCTGTATAAGATTTGTATTCACTCCATACTTGGACAACACCTTCCATAACATTTTTCTGTCAACTCAGTCGTATGCTTTTTGTAGATCTACAAAAGCACAGAAAAGTTTTTGATTTTTTGCCAGAAACTTCTCTGTGAGTGAATGAGAAAATCTGATCCATGCACCCCCTTTCACTCATAAATGCACCTTGCACATCCCATATTTTTTCCTTTGTTTTCATTTGTACCCTTTCAATCAATATCCTACCATACAGCTTTCCAACTGAACTTACAGCTTACCAACTGAACTTAGCAGGCTAATAGCCCTGTGATTTCCACATTCCATGCGTGACCCTTTACCTTGTATAGAGGCATGATCACAGCCCTTCTCCAATCTAATGGGGTGTAACCCTCCTCTAAACACTGGTTAAAAAGTTTGCATAACCATGTGAGAATTATACGGCTATCTCCTTTAAAGTATTCAGCAGCAATACTATCGAAACCAACAGCCTTACCATTCTTCATACATTTAATTGATCTCTTAATTTCATCCATGCTGATTTTGGGAATATTCACGCCATCGTCATTCATACCTGACTCGCCACTGGAATCACTATCACTCGGGTTGCTTTCGAAGACCTCTTCAAAGTATTTCATCCACCTCTCTTTTATATCTTTCTCATTCGTCAGCATTTTTCCATCTTTCGATTTTATCACTTTCACACATCCGCTTTCTGGACCATTCCGGGACCTTTTGACTTCCTTCCAAAACAGTTTAATGTTTTCTTGGAAGTGGTTTGTCATTTTGATCCTTTCTTTCGTTCTTTCACTCCAGCACGTACTCTTTTCTTGCATCCCTTATAAACTTCTTTCGCTCTATCCCTCTCTTCGCTAGAAGCACTGCCAGTCGCTATCAGACATAACCACGCTTTCTTCTTCTCTGAGACCAGTGCTTTAATCTCATCATCCCACCATGCATCACCTTTCTTCCTACGTTGCGTACTTATCCCACATACCTCTCTAGCAGATTCACAAAGGCTCACTTTTATGTGATCCCATGTTTCGTCTATGCTCAGACTGTTCATATCCTTATCATTCAATCTCATCTCTACACAATTTTCTTACTTACTTCTTACATTATCGTTCTGCAGTTTTTCTATTCTGACTCTAGTTGGAGTCGACACCACTTTCACTTTAGAGCGCCAGCCGCGGAAGAGATTTACTCTCGACACAACCAGAAAATGGTCGGTTTCTACCTCAGCCCCTCTGAAAACTCTTGTGTCTGCGGTGACGGCTTGCAACCTAGAGTCAATTACCACAAAATCGATCATTGACCTTTCATTTCCTCTTTCCCACGTATATTGGTGGATACCTTTATGATTGAAGAAGGTATTCTATACAAAAAGGTTCCACTCTAAACATACTTCAAGCATTCTGTTACCATTATCATTTGTTCTTTTATCCCCAAATATACCTAAGGTTGACTCAAATCCATCCCGTCTAACTCCCACCCATCCATTTAAATCTCCTGCCATTATAATCCTTTCATTCATATTTTTTAATCTCATCACATCGCTCACACCATTCCAAAAATCATCTTTCACTTCATCGTTTTCAGAGTTGACAGGAGCATAGCATATTACTAAAAACACTCTTGTCAACCCGATTTTGAATCGGATCCACATTATTCTCGGACTTAAACATTCATATTGCAACATACATTCTATCATTCTAGGAGACAGTAACGCTGCAACTCCTTGACACGCCCTCTCCGTATCTGGTCTCCCAGACCAGATTACGAGCGTATCACAATGTTGCATCGTACCGCTCCCCTTCCTCATACTCTCTGTTATACCGAGTACATCCAAACTTTTCCTTACCATCGTATCACATACTTCATTAATTTTTCTTTCCATCCCTCCTCTGATGTTCCACGTGCCAATTCGACATTGTTCACGTTCCTTCCTCCTCTTCGCGCTACCGAAGGGTTGGCGGCGTGATGGATAGCGAGCCTCATCGACACCTGTATCGGCCATTCCCTTCCACGGACTACTTACCTACCCATAACATATCATAACTAAACTTAACTTAATACCGCGTAATATAACATAGCTTTTCTAACTTGTAACTTACCATAACTTAATATAATGTTGCTTATATCTTAACATAACGTAATATAGCTTATAACTTATAACATAATATGGTATGGTATAACATACCTTATTTAACTTATACTTAAATAGCACGTCATATCATATCATAATTTAACTTACGTACCTTAAAATATCATACCACACTTAAAATATATTAACACACATTTTGTAACTTATCTACCTTAACATATCCTATCATAAAACACACATAAATCAACCTATGTATATAAATACTTAACTAGTGCTAAGACATAACAAAAAGAAGAAAAACAATAATATTAGACTTAATTCTAAGGTCATAAACTGTTCACGATGAAAGTCTAACTAACACTTTTACTCACTTATCACTGTTTCTTATCACATTGCACTAATCATTGTTATGGGTAAGACAGTTATTATTATTATACATCTGTTAAATTTAAATTGTAAATTGTTTTAAAACACTGGTTACAGTCCCATGTAATCTTTCCAGAAGTATAAACTTGTACCGGCGAGGGCTGGCCGGGGCGGTGGGGAGGGGGTCTGCGACGGGGTTGCTAGATAACTCATAGATAGGTTGATGATTTTTTTATCCTTATGGGAACAAATATGGTGTGTCACAGAACGACCCAGCGGCCGAAGGAATTAGCACATGTGGTCCAAGGTCATCTTATAAGGCAACGGCGCGAAGATGGGCTGTGGCGGTGGGCAGCGGGGTGGGGGGAGGGGTTCAAACGTACTCGTTTCACCAGATGATCGTCTTCCCTGCGGGGATAGGTGAGGGTGTGGCGGGCGGAGCGGGTGTGTCACTTGACGACCCAGCGGTTTAAGGGATGCGAACATCTGGCCCATGTTACAGGTCACGGGTTTTCGAACTGCATTTAAACTCTCCCTTGTGATTGGAAGATAATTATTCACTTAGTTTAGTCTTAAACATCGCACTACGTCTACACTGTGCATAAAATTGTTTTGAGTTTGTTCATAAACCCACACACAATTATGATAATTTTAAAGACATTCTTATCGGCGGAATGTATAAAAAATATCCCTCATACTTTTCGATAAATACTTGAGACGAGTAAAACCGTCGGGCTGCTCCGACCAACCATATCCAATAATTATTCAGAATTATTATACCATTTAACAGTTTTACGAACACATTGTACGAATGTTATCAACATTGACACCCCCCATATTCTTATTATACTTAACTACACAATTGGGTTTTATGATTGGATCCTTTGTTTTCCAATTCACTTTTCCTGTTTCTACCATTGAAGCATTGTGTGATGTAGTTAACATATGAACATCCCTCTTATCATGCCATTTGATTGTAGTAGGCATCCAGATTTCTTCCTTTCCACATCTCCTTTTTTTACATCTCCAAATGGTGGTAAACATTTTCGCATCTTTTTAACAGTATTAGTGTTTTTATTGTGTAAATAACTAAATAAAAAAGGGCTTGTATACCAGTTGTCTGTATATACTGTGTGTCCCTTTCCTAAATAGTCAGCCAATAATGAAACTACAACTTTCCCAGACACTAACAATTGCTTCAATATGCCTTCATCCATAGTTGGTATATCAATGTCCTTTTTAGCGCCATAATAAATTACAAATTGTAATACGAAACCGGTTTTGCAATCACATAAAACAAATAGTTTTATGCCAAATGTATGCCTTTTTGCTGGAAGATATTTTCCTTGATTGACAATATAATATACCTTTGAATAATACCAGCAATTCGTCAATACACAAATTCTCATGCAGATAAAAGTATTTTTTAAATTGACTGCACACCATATTCACAAAATCTCTTAAGGTCGTATCGCCTTTTTTTTGTTTTTCATTATCTGAAAAATGGAGCATGCTTAGAATTGATAAATACCGATCTCTTGACATGGTTTCTCCAAATATTGGTGATGAAATCAGTTTGTCCAGTGTCCAATATTGAGGAATTTTCCCCTTTTTGCTTCTTGCCATAAGCATAGTTAGGGCAATGAATACGTACATTTCGTCTATATCAACATTTTTCCATTTCTGTAAACAAGAATTGGAGCAAATACTTTTTGCGATTTTACAATAGAAAAATATCTGTTGGTTTCGGTTGTAATGCAACCCACGACATTTGAATTAAGGAAAAGCTCAAAAATATCAACTTCATTACTCTCCGGATTGAGTTCACAATCTCTTAAACCGGATTGTTGATTGAAATTGTGCACATCTGGCTGGAAGTTAATTCCACTTCTCCATATTGGCGAGAAATTCATAAAATCTATCAGGGGAAGAATGTTCGTCCAATCCAGAATTGTCAATTTCATTATCTTCGTTTTCTGATTCACCCAAACTCTCCAAATCTTCTGGAATGTAGTCTTCATCATCACTCATGGAAAAGTCCAAATCACAATCTAACACATAGTTTTCCATATCGTCGTTATTCATTTTTAAAACTTATAAATCATAACTATTTGTCTAAAATTAATAAAGATAATAAAACATGGACCATGGAAGAATATGCACTGCAATGGAATATTTTTAAAGTCACCAAAATAACAAATGTTCATAATTAAAATTATAAGTTTCATGTATAATCTAAATATCTGCACAGTTCTCATAAAGCCAACAAAGAATATCACAATTATTATTAGCTATATAAAGATAAGAAGCCCAATCAAAATAATGTGCACCGAAATAAACATAACACTGCTTCTAAATGTAAACAGACGCCTGGCAATGGGACCACACGAACCTGTGTGCATTGGTCATAAAGTTCAATGAGATTTGAAAGTTTCACTGAGATTTCAAAATTTAATTAAAAAATGACTAAGTAAAAAGGTATCACTCTTTGAAGGGCATGGTAGAAACCATTCGGTTTTATAGTATGAATCTTTTACTTCGAACATTTACTAGTCAATTAACTCAATATTTGGAGATGAACATGATGAATTCTCCATACTGCTATTGTAGTGGGTTGGCTTGTAGGACAATTTCCTTTCAACTACATATGTAGTTGGTCGGATCCTCCGGGTTAAAGAATGTTTGTGACTATCTGCCAAACTTCTCTCTATCCAACTGTAACGCCGGGTCCAGATGCATGCAATGCAACATGTAATGCAACGTGAATTGTTTGGACGGTACACGAAACTCATGCGAATCCTGTTGTGTTCGTGTTGATCCATGAGTAGCGCGAAGGAGACGCAAATCCCGTTGTTCAAGTTAGTTATTTATGAAATGCCAAACAGAACGGTCGCGATTGCTGGTGCAACTTTTCTATACATGTATTTAATAACTGGACAGCAAAGACTGTCGGTGCGTCAATGGTGGAGAACTGACTTGTATAAAAGAAGATCTTTATTATTTTTGGAATCAAAATGTCAGAAAATAAGTGGTCAATACAAAGAATTACGCGAATGTCACCTACTATGTAACTAAAATAATAATATGACCTTTACCGGTATCTTGATTGTTTTTTACTTTTGCCTTTTCCCTCAGATATGAAGACAGTAAACTCATCAATTTACTTATACAATCTTCTAAACTTCTCCCCAGGAAAAGAGCAATAGTCTTGGGATTACAAAGCATAGGCTTTTCTTAACCTCTTTACGATACTCAAGATATATTTCTTTATTCTTTGCTGATAATGTTTATCAACCCAGACCCGAAGTATTAGATAAAGTAGGCATCTGTTTTACTGACATGCCTACTTTATCTAATACTTCGGGTCTGGGTTGATAAACATTATCAGCAAAGAATATTTATGAAACATATCTTGAGTATCGTATATGATACCGTGGGCCCGAAGAGGTTAATATGAACTGATTAGTTCGAATGACTGTTCTTTGCTCCACATGATGAACGTCCACACGACACAACCGTCACCAACGCTGTCCAAACGGGCACTTCGAATGTCATGTGAATTCCTCTGTGATCACATCAAGAATCGATAGGTGACGGATCAGCGCTAATGCCATACGAATATTGCATTCCATGTTCGTATCGTCGTCTAAATGACGAATTCGCTTTGCATTACATGATGCACTGCATGTTGCATTACACGCATCTGAATGCGGCATAAGAGCTCCTCCACACCTTGAACATCTGTCCACCCCTTCGATCTTTGATTTGTTCTCTCATAACAAATTTTGGTATGTTGCTCAGTTGCTTGATCGGAAGTATGCCATTTTTCTTATTTCTATCTATAAAGTAAAATATTTATTACATAGTACAGTTCTCTTCTCGTAAATTTGAGTAATGATTTATATTGTATTCAGGTGATTCTGGAAGACGTTGAGATGTTGGATATCAAGCCGGACATATTCACGCACACGTCGCAGTACTTCGACATGATGCTGGAGATGTGCGAGCGCCTCATCAAGGAGCAAAAGGCCTTTGTGGATGATACGCTACCGGAACAAATGAAGAACGAGAGGGAACAGAAGGTGGAGAGTGTCAACAGACAGAACTGTAGGTTACTGAATACCTTACTTTATATTCAGGCCACCTTATATATTTATGCATACGTTTATTGTTCCTACATAACAGGTTTTTTTTCTGTCCCTTGGAAAACCTTATTTAAAGAGTTTTACTTTATAATGCTTTTCGGCTCCTTAGAATGCTATAAGGTTTCACATTCTTTATACATAAAACATTTTTTCATATCGTTTGTCCATTTCATGAATGCCTTAAGGCTGTTTTTTTTTTTAATATGAATATCACGCAATTAACTTTTCAACTGAAGAAGATTGTGTGGTAGGACAAGGGGAATGTTGGCAAGTATCTACTTTTCTTTAACCCCTTCAGTAATCATTGAAAATTGAAAAACGAAAAAAAGAAACACATTTTTTTATGAATAAATATATCCTTAATAAAGACCACTTTGGCCCTAATAAGACTGAAAGCTAATTTTTATTCATCATATTTTATTATTAATAATAATAAAAAACATTAGGTATATTATTAAAATTGTTCTCGCTTCCACATACTATAAATCGTATTTCTTTTCACCCGAGTATATTCGGGAGTGGTCTTTTCTGCGGGTAAAGCTTGCCCGAGTTATCTCGGGTGTGCGTATTTTCACCCATAATTATCACACACGTTAGTGATCCTTAAGCGGTTAAAATTGTTCAGTGAAATTTTATTTGATTACAATCTAGCTATTTATTTATTTATAATTTCTTCAAAAGATTGATTTTCACTTTGTGGCGTCATTATTAATTAATGAAAAAAATTGCTTTGTAATCACCACTGTATTAACCCTTTAGGTACCACATGTATTTTTTTTAAATGCTGGAGAAGTGTTGATAATCCATGAATATATATATATATATATATATATTTTTTTTTTTATTTTGATTACTTTTATTTTTAGATACATGTTTTCAATAATGTGGTGTAATTTTAGAACCGTTGGTAACGCATGACGAATTTTATGGTTCGAGCTATATATCGTTCTCTGGCACTCAAGTACAATAATGTATCGGAACGATTAGGTGGCACCTAAAGGGTTAATATATACATATCAACATGTTTTGAAAGCGATGCTTTCCTCATCAGGAATATATATATTCTGTATATTCCTGATGAGGAAAGCATCGATTTCGAAACATGTTGATATGTATATATTAATAAAGTGGTGATTACAAAGAAATTTTTAATTCATTTATCTATTTGTTTGATTATACGCCCATCTGGGACGTGTTTACGTGGACTTTAGAACATAATATAAAGTGCTATCAAAAATTACAAGTACACGGAGATTCTAAACCATAAAGTAATGAACAATCTTTTTCAAATGTTTAACAGTGACATAAAATAAAAAACCAAAACAAATCATTAATGCTACATTATCCAAGCTACAATATTCTAGGATTCATCAAAGTACTGGTATAGATGGCGCTTTACTATATAAATGGAGTCAGCAAATACATTAACAACACCCCCTAACCTGTTACCCAGATTATGCATCCTATTGGTTAATGAATGAGGCTGATAGTGGATTGTGTAAGTGTTGCAGAAAAAAGTGTTGTGTAAGTGTTACAGTTTGTCTTGTGTTTCTCGTCGATACATGTAATTTAATAGTGGCGAGGATGGCGGGCTGTCAATTAGGTTGTTAGTGATTCTATATAATACAACTAGGTCTGACACAATTCTCCTGTCAGACAGCGTAATCAGATGCAATTGATTAATCAGACTTACATAATTAATATTTTCAATTGTAATTTATATACCTAAGAAATTTGTGCTGAACCCGTTCTATATTGTTAGAGTGTACTTTATACAAATGGGATCGAATAGCCATATTGTGATTATCAAATAAATGGTTAAGATGACAATGAATACCACTATTAATGTAATTACTTTCATGCTGCCGCAAAGAATAAAATTTCCAGTGACATTTTTTACACTGGTGATAAATTTAACCCATTCAGAAGGATGCGTTGTGAACAGAAATGTAAAATCAACACTCCTTTAAAATTGATAGTGATGTCCTCGCCCACACCTAATGACTGTTTTAATTTCCATAGCTGTTGAGAAAAACCTCAAGTTATGGGAAGAGATGAAGAAGGGCAGCGAGGTGGGAGTGAAGTGCTGTGTCAGAGCCAAGATCGACATGCAGTCCCCCAATGGCTGCATGAGGGACCCCACCATATACCGCTGCAAACCGGAGCCCCATCCCCGCACGGGCACGCAGTACAAGTAGGTGGCTTTTATTAGTTCCATCATTCATTCAACACAACAATCATTAACTATTGATTAGGTTATTGATGATGAGGCTATTGGTTAAGTTTATCGGATTATGAATGATTTTTTAATTATCATATTTCGAGTGCTTAAAGCGCTGTCACAATTTGATTGAAAGCTGAAACAGGACGAAAGCTGCCGAAATGGGAACTGTTAAAATATCAAAATCTTAAAATGACACCGATCGACAATTTAACAGTCATCAAATGTGATGGAGTTTGAAACATCCCAACCTACCTCTTTGACTGTGATTAAGTTGTACCCAGCATACTCCGACTACTTGAATTCATTTTACTGTGTCCTTCTTCCAGGGTGTACCCCACGTACGACTTTGCGTGTCCCATCGTGGACGCTGTGGAGGATGTGACGCATGTCCTGAGGACCATGGAGTACCACGACAGGGACCCACAGTTCTACTGGTTCATCGAGGCGCTGGGACTCAGAAAACCGTATATCTGGGAGTACAGCAGGTCAGTCTTATCGCTGGTAATACCATCATCACGGTGCTGCACACACCACTGTCCCTCAACATCTGTCTCCAGTCTTCAGACCTTTCCATCCTGCTGCGATCTTCTTCCACAGGACAGTAACTTTTCCTCGGTCTGCCTATATAGGTTGCTTGCGCACTGGGGCACCCATTTGATAATGATTTTCAATGTCCCACTATCTGGCATTCTTTTCACATGACAAGCCCATGACAGTCTTATTCAATTTGTATAAATATTTATGACATAACAGATTTTTTACTACTCTTCATAGAAAAGTCATAATTGAGGTGTCTTGAGGACGTATTACTTATTTCAGAGGGTAGGCGTCAGTGGGAAGTATGGAACTTCAATACTGGGGTTGGAACAGTTAACCTATGTTGACCTATCATTCCTTTTGACCGTCATAATATCTGGCTATCTTCAGGGTCTGTCGCAAAAGTATTGAGAAAAAAATTCCTGACTGCGCTAGAAGGGGTAGCGGGATGCGCTGAGTTGTGGGATGGTAGGGGAAGTCGCAGCTACCAAACGCGCCGCTGCTCAATCCTCTCTGAGCAACGGTAGGGTTAACACAGTGATCCGCTCAAAGTGTGTTTTGTCGTGTCGGAAATCAAGATGCAACATTTCCTGGAGCAGCGGGCAGCCATCAAATTTTGCGCTCGGCTGAAAAAAACCAGTATCGAGACCCTGGCCATGATTCGGGAAGCCTTCGGAGATGAATCCATGTCACAGGCAAGAGTTTACGAGTGGCACAAACAATTCCAAAACGGCCGGGAATCAATTGAGGACGATGTGCGCGTTGGACGACCGTCAACTTCCAAAACTGACGACAATGTCACAAAAATGAGGGAAGTGTTACAGTCTGATCGTCGTCTCAGTGTCCGCTTAATAGCGGAGAAGTGCAACATGACATTGAAACGGTTGCACGAAAGGATTCGCCGCGCTCGAAAGGAGATCACCAACACCTGGATTTTGTATCACGACAATGCCCCCTCACACTCAGCTCTCGTTGTGGAGGAGTTCCTCGCTAAGCAAGGCGTGGCGACACTGCTGCAACCGCTGTACAGTCCCGACTTAGCACCACCGGACTTCTTTTTGTTCCCCCGCATCAACCGAAGCCTAAAGGGACACCATTTGGAGACGTTGGATGGGGTGAAAACCGCTTCGATGCGGTGCCTTAAGGGGGTTCCGTCTTCTGCCTTCCAGGAGACCTTCCAAGACTGGAATAAATGCTACAAAAAGTGCATTGATGCCCAAGGGGCGTATTTTGAAGAATATTAAGTGTTTGTACGTTTATTGGCTATAAATTGTCTGAAAAAAAAAAAATTCTCGATACTTTTGCGACAGACCCTGTATTCAAAGTGAACTTAATTTTTGATTTTTAATACATGAATTTATGTATAATTTTTTTCTTTCAGATTAAGCATGACAAATACTGTTCTCTCCAAGAGGAAGCTCACCTGGTTCGTTGAAGAGGGACTTGTTGATGGCTGGTAAGTTTAATACTCGTTCATTCCCTCCAGTATATAATAGTTTTTGATCTTTACATGTAGCAAACACTTTGTGGGAATACATAATTATAAAAAAATAAAATAACTTTGTTTTAATTTCACTTTATTATTTTTTCATCCAACCGGTTTCGATTCAACCTGAACCTTCCTCTAACCCCTGAGGAAGGTTCAGGTTGAATCGAAACCGGTTGGATGAAAAAATAATAAAGTGGAATTAAAACAAAGTTATTTTATTTTTTTATAATAGTTTTTGTCTTGTCTTTAATCACCAAATACTTTTTCTCCAGGGATGACCCGAGGTTCCCCACCGTGCGCGGAGTGCTGAGGAGGGGAATGTCCGTTGAGGGTCTGAAGCAGTTCATCATTGCTCAAGGATCCTCCAGATCTGTTGTCTTCATGGAGTGGGACAAGATATGGGCATTCAATAAGAAGGTTTGGACCCTTATTTGACAAAATCGAACAACTCGATCATCTCTAATTAATCCTTTTTCCTCATGATTTTGTTTTTATTTATAATTGATCTCATTTGCTTTATGGTACCCTAAAGTTTAGTTCAGACAGGGTCGTAAAGTTAAAAATATGTACACGGTTTGAGTGGTACACGTTAAGAGACACGTACATCACAACTGATGTGTAAATGCATTCATACAATGACTTGAACCGTAACAGAACGGTTACGATCCTTGATTTCATATCTTGAGGTTGTGGGCTTGCACCCCGTCTTGTGCAGTAAATTGATCACCATTTTAGAATTGAAACGTTGCTTGAATTGGCTTCACCTGTGTTTAATTTAACTTACTAGACATAATTAGCCAGGTACTACACAACGTCTCCTTTCTCTCCCCACTTCCTTTAACCTCACAATATACTCCAATTGGGGAAGCCATAGTTCATCTGTCTCCAGGAAACTGGGAGTCTTGTGCGGTATTCACATAAATTTTTTTAAAAAAAAGTAATTTATTCATCACTAAACTGTATAACGGTCTGACCGTGTACGATTTTCGACCGAGATGGCCCCGTGCGAACTAAACCTAAGCACGTTTTAAAACCGAATGTTTTTTCAGGTGATCGATCCTGTTGCTCCTCGTTTCACAGCGCTAGAGGCCTCCCCCGCCCCCGTACGGGTCAACGTCCTCAACGCCGGGCCCGAGACCGCCCTGAAGGTGGCGCGCCACCCCAAGAACCCCGAGGTGGGCGAGAAGACAGTGTGGACGGGGCCCGTGGTACTTATCGACCAGCCCGATGCGCAGCTGCTAAAGGAGGGGGAGAATGCCACCTTCATCAATTGGGGAAACATCAAGATTCAGAAAATACACAAGTTAGTATGCTGTGAAACCTTAATGTCTTACGTAATTACTGCTACTTTCTACCCAGGGGAATGATGAACGTTATCCTTTTATTTGTTTCCTTCATATGTATAAGAAATATCCCTGTTAGTTAGATGGACCCAACTCAATCATCCGTTCCATTGTGAAACAGCAACTACTCAAATAACTCACCACTTGGGTGCCAGATTGTTAATACATACCTACAGTAGAACCCCGTTAATTCAAAATTCGCAGGACATCAAAAACCAAGTTTCGAATTAACAAATTCTCACTTAATTCGAAATTTAAAAAAAAAAAAAAAAATTCGCCGAAAAGTCGAGTTCCGCGGCTCTCCCTTCAAATTCAGTTAGTAATTCAAAGTAAATTCGTAATGATACGGCTTATTCTCGTATAAATCCAAATTTCGCAGCCAATTATCGACGCGATCGGCGCATCAAATTCAAATATTCGAAGTAAATTCATAAAAATACGACACATTTCCTTAAAAATCCTATTTTCGCTGCCGGGCCTACAAATTTAGTTACTTAAAGTAAATTCGTAAAATTTCCGCGTTACTTCTGTGCAAATCGAATTTTCGCAATCGATAACCAACGCGGTCGGCCCTTCAAATTCAGATATTTGAAGTAAATTCGTAAAAATATGACTTATTCAAGTGTTGATCGAATTTTTGCCGCCAATAACCGACTAGCCCGGCTCTACAAATTAATATACTGGAAGTAAATTTGTAAAAATGCAACATTATTTCTGTGTAAATCGAATATTCGCGGCCGATAACCGTCGCGGCTGGGCTTTCACATTCGAAGTAAATTCGTAAAAATATTAAATACCTCCGTGTAAATCCAATTTTCGCAGCCGATATCCGTCACGGCCGGGCCTTCAATTTCAGATATTCAAAGTAATTTCGTAAAAATACAGCATATTCAAGCGTTAATCGAAAAATCGAGGCCATTTATCGGCGCAGCCGGCATGTCTTATTCAGAATTATACAAATTAGGACAATGTATAACTGCATAAATCAAATGTTTTCGAGTCGGATTCAAATTAACGAAATTCTAGGACATATTTTCGCACAAATCAATTATTGTCGAATTAAACAGATCATTTTTTGTGCGCGGATCAAAATAAATTTAGGATTACGAATTTTAAAAAAAATTCTGGGGATATTATTTCAGCAAAAATTTCGAATTATTCGTCTTGTAGAATTATCGGGGTTCGAATTAACGGGGTTCTACTGTATATAGACCCTTTCCACACATTTAACACTTTCCCACCTGGTACTAAATCGATAAAATATGAGGAAAACCTAAAATGTGGATTCCAAATTTGTAAAATTCTGTTTTCAAGGGACTGACAAAACAAAACTGGGAATCTTATAAGAGTGCCACTGAATTAAACTTGCCACCTCTGTAGATACCATTTAGTCATTAAAACCGATCACAGTCTCAATAGAGTTAAGAATAGTATACGAGTACATGATTGCACACCCTAATATGTAATGTTATTTTTCAGAGCCGCTGATGGCACAGTGACATCTGTGGATGCCGTCACCAACCTCGAGGACAAGGACTTTAAGAAAACCCTGAAGCTGACGTGGCTGGCCGACGCCAAGGCTACCAAGTTCACCCCCACGTATTGTGTGTTCTTTGAGCACATCATCTCCAAGGGCGTGCTGGGCAGGGATGAGGATTTCAAGAATTTTATCGGCCATAATACAAGGGTAAGCTCAACATGTTGATATTTTCACACCTAGTTTTAATCATTCTGAAGATACTTTATCCTTGTTCAAATATATAAATCTCATATCTCAATATGTATTTAAACTCATTTTTAAACCACAAGCTGTTTAACTAATAAAGTATTTAATTATTATTATTAATATTAATACGGACGACGGAGCTAGGCTTAATAGTTCTTGGTATCCGGTACTTGACGGTTCCAACCAAAACTTAACGCTGAAAATCACATTAATTATACTAATTGTTATTATTATATTGAAATACCGACCCTAAGAGTATTAACATGCCCAACACGGTATCACTTCTACATACATAAATACACACTACACCACAATCTACGCATCTGCCCTGATGGTGGACATTGTAACCCTGCCTGAAACATTGTCTAAAGGAGAAGGAGGGGCACCACGACATAATATCCCAAAAACTATTCAAGTAAATGCTTTTGACCTTGAAGAGCTGAAAACAAATTCATTTAAACGTAATACAAAATGCTTCACTTGGTTATTTACCTGTGTGAAGCCAACTGCTCTATAGAGCACGTTCGGATTGGTCACGTTCTCAAGGGCCTTTGAGCCTTAAATCAATTTTATTCAATTGGCAAATGAATAACATTACAATTTAAAAAATAAAACAATAACTTTGTTTACATCACTTTTATTTATACTTTTGCCGACCGGGTTTCGCTACTGCCGTAGCTTCTTCAGGGCAGCATACAACTATAATAACATTACGTTTAAAATACGTATAATAACATTACGATAACATTACGTTTAAAATATTCTTTTTGTGGAAAATATAGTAAAACTCCAAACTTCTCTAAATATATGAAGCTGTTCTTGGGAAACTACTTATGATATATACATTCAATTCTTATTAATATATAAACACATTGTCTAGTACCATTTACAAAAACATAATTTTGCAAAAAAAAACAAGTAGGTAATTACGAAATTACACTCACGATGCGACAAACACCGAAAGTGCTCCGATTTTTTCTTTCCGTATTTCTCAGCCGAAAATACCAGCTTGAAAACGGTTAAAGCATCTTCTAAAACAACTTTGATAATGTCCTTACGTAAATTTTTATTAAAAGTTTTTTTTTTTTTTTTATCATACCTACTGACAATTTAATATTTTTACTTATCCGGCTTAAATATCTTAGCAGCAATTTGTAGAAAATGGATTGCACAGATTTCAAATTGGCCTATCATACAATACTGTAGGTTCGCGAGATAAAGGTTGACGGAATGTGTGTTAAAGGTTGTAGCGGGATGGGATCGCCCGAGTACCGAAGCCGTGGAAAGCCAGTGCATATGTTTGATGTTTGTCTTCATCTTGGAAAATATCACACACATATTTTGATACTTTTGTTTATCCTACGCAGACTGAAGTGAGCATGCTGGGTGACCCAGAGCTGGCCGCTCTGAAGAAGGGGGATGTGATCCAGCTGCAGAGGAGGGGCTTCTTCAAGGTGGACGTGGCATATCGCCCGCCCTCGGAGCTCAGCGGGCGTGACCAGCCCTGCGTGCTGTTCCACATCCCCGATGGACACTCCAAGGAGCAGCCCACTCTTCAGGTTGGTTTCTTCATTGATATCTTTGATAACTTTATTTTACCTTTTTTTATATTAACTCCACTCTTTGGGGATGCTTTATGGGGGTTATTTTTAAGGAAAGGAAGGAGAGGAAGTTCTGGGAAGGAAAAATGTACTAGGGGTGGGTAGGAATCTGGGGGTCAGTGTGTCCAGGAGTGACGGACGCATTAATTCATTCCTTCCACTGCTGTGCAAGGCAATGGGTCGAGAGAGTCCGGCTGGAGAGATCGAGGGGTCTCCCTCAACCGGCCTCTCCCGATCCGTCCCACCATGCAACTGATGGGCAGATATATCCGTCACCAAGACCTAGACAAACCTCACCCCATGAACCGGGGCACCCCTGCTTTGTCATCTGGCGTAGCGAACCATTTGGGTGACCTATGGAGGATTTCTAATGATACCTCAAACCTATTATTTCTTACAATGCATAATATATTTATTTTTATTTCAAGCCATTGAAGTTCAAAACTATTTAATTTATTCAACCTGTTTATGTTAATACCTGTCTACTGTCACCGGCTGTTTGTCAAGTTCACAGATGCGCATGCGTCAGTTTTCGTGCATGCGTAGAACACTGATGGAAGCTATTAACGCAAGCGATTCTGATTTGCCTTTCAAACATAATTTAAAGCATTAAAAGACTTAAAAGACTTTCTTTGATCGCTGATAAATTGTTAAATAGTTGCGGATATGAATGTATTTTTGCACTTATAACGGTACAATGCACCTACAAGAGTAACGAGACGCTGATATTCTACAATGTTTCCTTCAATTAAAAGCAGCTAAATTTGAGTATAAAGTTCTCTTTAAAACAAGCCATAGATTTCGTACGTTTTGGTGGGCTTTAAAAAATTGAAACTTTTATTTTAACCAATTTTAAACAATTATTTTAACCATGAAAACAAACTAAAAAAAATAATTTATAAGCAGAAAATTAAGTTAGGATGTCAACATTAATAAAAAAAAATGGACTGGAGTTCCTTATTATGCAATTCAAAACATTATGCTAGGCCGCGCGAAACATTATTAACACAAGAATGACGGAAATGTATACGTGAGTTGAAAGTTACTAGTTAGTTTGGATGACTGTCGAAAGTACATGCAATGTCAACATTTTACGTTTTTATAGATGTTTTGTTAAACTAACTGTTTGTATACCCTTCTAAGATGATTGCAAAGATTTAAGTGGGTCAGTATACTCTTTTTCTAACTATTATACAAGGCGTTTAGATAGTATTTTTCGTTTATGAGGCCAAAATTAGGGCAGCGTAAAGTCACGTTGCATTCACCGCGGGCTTCTCACGCGGAATGATAAGAATGGCGACGAAATCATTCAAAATTAATGCGAAATTAAGTATTTATTTGATTGTTACTGTCAACAAACGTCACAATGATTATTAGAAACCGCTAAATCAAAGATATGTGTTGATATAATAAAACACATATAAAACTTATTTCCACTTTTATTTTATTTCACCGTGACCGGTTTCAGCTTGTTAAAGCCATCTTCAGACTGGTCAAAATTAATCTTAATCTACGGTTTATATACACAACATGTGGTGGAGGAGGGGTGGGGAGATAATACAAGGGATTTATTCTATTACATGGGTTTTCTTTATATTTGTTACTAAGTCGTCTTTGACTGCCGACTTTCATTAGAAACAACATATCAAAGCCCCCAAATATAATAATATAATTGATTTCATTTGCCCTTTTGACCGCTGTAATTGTTTTGTTGTTGGTTGGGAATTGCCTGGAGTTCTATGAGTGCAGCGTGCGAATAGGGCTAATAATGTGCGCTTTAAACACTGTTTGAAACTGCATTCTTCATTCAATGAAATAGTATGAGTGACAACGTATGCTATTTTATTAAGCATTTTAAATGCTGCCTTCAGAATGCATATCATTACCGTTTGCTATAATTCCTGCCTAACTATACTGGTCGTAGAGTGTTTACTCGGTACTAAGAAAATTGTTGTTGACATCATCGGTAAAATAGATTTTTGAATTGTCTGATTATTTTTTCACAGAATTGACAGTACAGATCTACACACTAGACATGGGTGAAATTGAATGAATGAATCAAATGAAAAAATTCAATCTCATGACATACTCGGTCTAATTCTCAATATGACACGGAATTCATTTTTTATTCCTTAGGCCTTGCATCGGTATTATCGGGATACTGTACGTTAGATCGAATCCTGCACAATACGACAACACCTCCGGCGGCTTTGCGGCGCCGCCCATTAGTATCCGCGCCGTAATTATTTTGCCAAATTTTGATGAAATCATCCCTAAACCGAAAAAAATATTCATGTGGCCCATTGGATTATTTTAGGTTAGGTTAGATATATTTTATAAAAATTCCTCATTTTGATTTAATGAATACAATCTATTTTCACAATAACTATTAATGTTTTCGGTGTTTCTTACATTAACCGTTTGAATGCGTATCGTCGATATTTCGATGAACGAATGTCTATCATAAATTGCGTGTCGTCGATATATCGACGATATGACGTGCAGTATATCTCTGGTATTCGGATGGTGCGCTGCGTCCGCGGTATGTTACTTTTCGCTTCTTTAGTGCGCAGTGAGAGTTCGGCGTGCGTGTGGTGTGCGTTATTTAAAAAAAAATCCCTTATTTCAATTACAAAAACAGTGAATTGCTAGCCGTGATTTCACAGCAAAAATACGTTCAACAAGAATACGTAGGATTGTAATAATTTATCAACCCTAAAATGTCGAGCTATAATTCAGTTTATAGATTCCAATAGTGAGTGTGAAGATTTCAGCGAATGTGAGTCTGGAGGTGACTCTAGCAGCGTAATTATGGTTTCCACTAATTGAAGACGAAGGAGGCGAATCGACAGTGATGATACGGATCTGATACGGATGACAATCTAGTATTTGTGAGAGTAAGCTCTTTAAAATGTCCCTGAAATGTGGCTCTGTGCCCTCTGGTTGGAAAAAAGCGGTCATTCACCCTATACCTAAGAAAGGTGACCGCTCCAACCCGGCCAACTACCGCCCCATAGCGATCACATCAGTTCTGTCCAAGGTGATGGAACGTGTGATCAACGACAAACTGCTCACATAC
Source organism: Halesus radiatus (assembly GCA_022606495.2). Taxonomy (NCBI): domain Eukaryota; kingdom Metazoa; phylum Arthropoda; class Insecta; order Trichoptera; family Limnephilidae; genus Halesus; species Halesus radiatus. Next base: position 21,271 of record JAHDVE020002660.1, read on the forward strand.
CTTGAGAAGAACAAAATTATTAACGACCGTCAGTACGGATTCCGGCGGAACCGCTCATGCGGTGATCTTCTCGCGTATGTGACGCATGTTTGGGGGCGGTGCCTGGAATGTTATGGTGAGATTCAAACGGTCTCACTTGACATTTCTAAAGCCTTTGATCGGGTTTGGCAACGAGGACATATAAACAAACTGCCTTCTTACTGACTTCCCGTTTCCTTGTGTACGTGGATTGCAGACTTTCTGAGGAAGAGATCGATTCAGACGGTTGCTGATGGGTTCATCTCTTCGCATTCAATAAATGCTAGCGTCCCACAAGGATCAGTTCTGTCTCCGACATTGTTTTTGTTGCACATCAATGACCTCTTGACATGTGCACCAATCCATTGTTACGCAGATGGCAGTACAGTCCATGATAGCTTTTTTTTTGACAAGTCCCCAAAGGGCACACAAACTCCAACGGCTCGGAGGGCTTTGAAGCAGAGAATGGACGGTTACCTTGAGAGGGTCTCCTCTTGGGGTAAGAATAACCTCGTCGAATTCAATGTTTCAAAGACCCAATCATGTCTGATTACGTCTAAAAAGGATCGAAATGACAATCTTCCCAACAAGCCCTCCATTGATATGCTTGGTGTAACCTTAAGTGATCAGCTCAGGTATGGAGGCTTTATCGAAGCCAGAGTAAAGTTAGCCTCTCAGAAGCAATAGTACACAACTGCTGACCCTGTACAAATCGCAAGTGCGCCCCACTGTAGAATTTGGCAGCCACCTCTGGTCGGGAGTCCCTAAATATCTGAAAAAACCCTTGACTCTGTGCAGAAATGGGCGGTCCGTTTGATAGATTCGCGTATCTTAACAAACAGACTGCAGTATTTGGAGCACAGAGTTCAGGTGGGAATGCTGTCCTTGTTTTACCGGCATTTTAATGGAAGATGCTCTGAGGAACTACCGTCATTGATCCCTTCGGCACCGGTGCATAGTCGGGAAACACGCCAAACCCATGCCCAACATTTGCACACGGTTGACATTTGTTACATGAGAATGGGTCGCTTCTACGACTCGTTCTTGTGGCTCAACATTTGCACACGGTTGACATTTGTTACATGAGAATGGGTCGCTTCTACGACTCCTTGTGTTCAACAGCTCGGCTGTGGAATGATCTGCCAGCCTCTGTGTTTCCTCCATCCTACAACATGGGTCTCTTCAAGACCCCTTCCCATCCTCTAAAAGACCCTCCACACAGCATCCCCAAAGATGATATAGGCCTTGAGGGAAATTATTTCCCTCAGGGTCTCCTGTGTGGTGCTTCCGTAAAAAAAAAAACCTAACACAGATTTTTCAAACGAGTCTGCCAATATTTTTTTTGAGATACCTGGCCGAAAACATCCACCTTCTAAGTATGCAAGACCTTTACACTACTTCAACTTATTTTTTACGGATGATCTTTTTACAACCATGATGATAGAGAGCAAACGATATGCGTAGCAATTTTTGAATTCCTACGTTCCTTTGAAACCAAGATAGCGCGCAAGACTATGGATGCCAGTGACACTGTCAGAAATGAGGGCATTTGTTGCAGTGATATTAGAGATGGGGATAACTAAGAAACCGAATATTTATTCATACTGGACGAAAAATTCAAGACAAAATCCATGGTTTGCGAAAATGTTCTCCAGGGATCGTTATCGACTAATTCTAAAATTTTTTCATTTAGTAAACAACGAAACATTGTTTGAACCTAATCACCCAAACTATGACCCTTGTGGAAAATTCAATTTTATTGTAGAATTGGCAAACCAAAACTTTCGTTGGCATTACGTTCCTCATCAAAATTTATGCATCGATGAGTCATTGGTAGGAACACATTGTCAATCTAAAATAAAACAGTATTTCCCCAACAAGAAGCACCACAAATGGGGGATATAGTTTTGGATGCTTTGTGACTCCGTTACATATTATTGTGTGGGTTTCACGTGCTATCGAGGAGCGAAGTCGATGGATGATAAAGAAGAAATTTAAAAAAATGTACTGGGATTCGCAGTAGTAAGAAAATTGCTCGAAATTGGAAATTACTACCATCTATTTACAGATAATTTCTATAAAAGTGTGCATCTCGCCAAGTGGCCATTAGAAAACTCCACATACATAACCGGTACTGTTCGAAGCAACAGAAAAGATATACCAGATGAGGCAAAGAGAGCAAATGTAGGGGAAGTAAAATACTTTCATAACGAGGCAACATTGATTTGCTCCTACAGGGAAAAGAAAACTATAACTAAACCAGTTATCTTGCTCTCCACAAGAAGCAACACTACGTCTGTGGTGATCAAGAAAAAAATCATATCCCGACAACCAATCGCCCGATAGAAAAAAAGAGGGAATTATGAATCTAAGACAAAACCGTATATAATCCAAAATTGCAATAAGTACATGGGTGGGGTGGACGAATCTGACAAGATGCTTTACGTTTACCTGGATGAGAGGAGAACATTGAAATATTGGAAAAAAGTGGTATTCAACATCTTCGGGAGGATATATTTTGCATTCAATAAATAGCAACAAAAAAATTACCAGGTTGCAGTTTACCTCAGCCATAATAGAAGCACCCGAAGAAGTGTGGATGGCGAAAAAAAATTTTTCAGCTACACCATCCACTTCAACAAAAATTTTTGGACTTGAAAAACTTCCAGGGACTAAATTGCGCTGCTGCGTAGTGTGCAGCAATAAAGGCGGCAAGGGTTTGCTTCGACAAACATATTTGTGGACGGCAGTAATTTTATTTTTTCAACATTTTATTGTATTTTTTTCCTGGTTTTGTTTTTATTTTGTGCTTATGTATATTTTTATATCATTATGCTAAGTTTCCTAAACAAATAAAAAAAGAATTTATAAAATATCTCAATATTTGATCAATTTATGATTTTTTATTTAGCATCCCAATTTTTCGTTTTTTTTTCTGTTTTTTAACAGGCAATTTGAGTACATATTATGAAAAAAGGCCAAGCACACAAACGGTTAAAATGCGTATTCACAAAAAAATTGCCTGGAAAGAGCTTCAAATTCGATTATTTTCTAATACCACCACCTTTAAAAAGTGCATCAGGAAATGGCAATGTTCAATGTTCACGATTTGTTTCTCGTCCTCGATTTGCGATATTATTTCTTCTAACCCTTTCTCGTATTGTTAAAATTACAATTAGCAATTACACAGGGCCGGAAAACATTTAGAATTACAAAAAATTCACGTAATTTAAAAGGTTGCGCGTTTTTTGTAATGGAAAAGGGTAAAATACGCCTTTTGGGGATAACAACTAATTCCCTCCTTTATTTTATCACGATTACGTTATTTTATGAATATGTATTAGTTACAACCTGGCTTAGCCCGAATTACAACATTGTTTTTTCAAAATCTTTTTTTCCACTTTTTTTGATAGATACGTATTTTCAAATTTGTAACCCCCCCCCCCTTGCTCATCGATTGCCTTTACGTTTGTTTTAATTTTTTTCTATTGAAAATTATTCAAAAACAATTATTATTTCTTTATATATTTTTATATTTCAAACATTATAAACAGGCGCAACAGCTATCAACGAGTAAAAGTAAATTAATCTTAAAGATAAAAAATCTGTTGTCAAGAAGTTTTGAAATTTTGGTAGATCGTTAGATTTTTACTGGAATCTGGTAGATCTACCGAAATTTCGGTAGGAATGCCGTCACTGCCGGTGCCGGTGCTGTCACTGCTGTCCGTCTCTTTCAGAAAGTTCCTACGTGAGTCACGAAATCACGAGTTGAATGAGAAGAGACTTCAAATTCAAAGGCGTGACAGCTTCAAGGACAAACTAGCCGATTTAATTTTTTAAATAATTCCTTAAATTCTTTATTTTATGGCGTCATAATCGGCAAATGACATCTCTCGTCGAATCGTATCGACGAGACTTACTAGTTGAATTTCTTCGGATGTCTTCACTATTTTTGGGAAGATATCGGAAGAGAACATAAAATCTACCTTTTTCTGTAAAAATCGGGCAAATGCTGGCAAAAAACTTTTACACCCAGAACGGACCTAGGCTCGGTATCCCTGTTGCTTTCAGCTCGCTATCAGAGATATTTACGTTCGTCTAGTTGCTAGAAACCCTGACAAGATAAACCGAGTGATACCATTACTAAAAAATACGTAATATCTCTGGAAACGATCTTTAAAAGAAACTGAAATATCGGAGCCCAGTGACGTCATCGCCCATTCGGCGTGAATATATCGCTATATAATTTATATCACACAAGCAACGTTTCGATTTTTGAATGGTGGTCTTTCACCGGGGCTATACCGAGAGTATCTTCCACTCCGGAACGTGCCGCAAATATGTTATGTATTATTTTAAATAAGTAACTTGTGAAATAATACAAATCAATCAAATAAAATTTACTGGGCGTACACCGGGTTTTGAACCCGCGACCTCCGGATTTGTAGCCAAGAATCGTAACCACTCTACCACGGAGACCGAAGAAAGGAGTGTAAGGAGTGTATATGATGCGAATGTGAATGGAAGAAGCCGGGGACACCCGAGGAAGACATGGCACGATCGAGTGAATCAAATACTTGAGTCAGGCCATTTCAGAAGTCGGAATAACAAGAGAATGTATGAGACGATGTATGAATATGAATGAGGCAAGAAGTGTATGCCAATATCGAGTTGTTTGGCGATTCGTTTTCTCTGCCTACCCCTGCGGAAAAACGGCGTGATGGTTAGTTAGTTAGTCGATCATAATTCTCGTTTATTGTGCCTGAGAAGCCAAATTTCACTCGATAGTTAGCCATACAATGAGACGTAAAATTTCCTCGATGAAACGCTTATTTAAGGGGGAAGACTCAAATAAGGCGCTAAACGTCACTTCGCAGTATGCTAACGTAAGCAATACAACACATAATTTATCTGCAAATTCTTAACAGAAAGTTACGAAAGAGTCTAAGGTTTTCAGTGACGTAAATTCTTAAACTGTAACCTTTTATATTATATATGAAATACCTACAGTAATTTTAAGTAAAACGCTCGACAGTGCCTTCGCCGTTATGTTAACTGCACCCATTACAAACATATTTAATCAAAATCCTTCCACAATCTCAGAGTAAATAAGATCAAGAACCAAAAGCGTTTATTAAAAATAATTCAGTAAATCTAGATTTTCACTGTAATTCCCTCAAAGTTCAGGAATTTTTAAATTCAGTTCCGTCATACAAAAAACGTATGACAATTTCTGGCCCGCGCGATTGTTGATAAAACGTTTTATTTCGCCGGAGTAAATCAGTTGTGAGAAGTCCTTCAGAGCGAGCGGACGTCGATTTGAAATTCGATATTTCTGTCTGTTTTATGACGAATAGCTGGGAAGAGAGGTGTTAAACTGCCACCGGAATGTAGGAATTACGTATTTTCGATTTTTTTTTGTTATAATCACATTTCTTTGCAACGTTCTTTAAGATGGTCCAAAAAGCGATTAATTTATTATACGGCACAATATAAAAGACCTGCGCACTGGAAAAAAACTGACAGACGTGGTACAGATCTACAAGATTAGATCTTTGCAGGCGGTCAACAGCAAAACTAATGAATGAACGAATTATTTTTAAAATCTTAACATTTTTGTGCCCATATAATTTACAATCTTGACGCCCCTGACTGCATGTATAAGTATGCCGATCTGTGCCTATCAAAATCCATAGTTTTAGCGGCTATTTTGAATTTCTAGATATTCACACCGATTTGGTTAGAAAGCGGCGTAAGTCATGTTAGGGGGGTGCTGAAGTCAAATTTAATGTCAACCTGAGTAATTTCGATGGTCATTTTTAATTTTGAGTTCTCTACTGATTTGGTTCAAAATCGGAATTAAAGTGTTTGGAAGTGAACTGAAATCAAATGCGAAGAATGATAACAAAGAATGTTTTTCTTCATTTCAAATTGTAGAATCTTTATCCTACTTTAAAAAATATTAATTAACCTTCACCGAAAAATTACCCCTTAATTAATAATTTTTTTTAAAAATAGCGAAGTTTGTTTTTTTTTATTTCTCGCTATTTTTTTTAGTGTTTAACCAATTTTGACAGTGAAGGGGTAATTTTTCGGTGAAGGTTAATTAATATTTTTTAAAGCAGGCTAAAGATTCTACAATTTGAAATGAAGAAAAATATTCTATGTTATCATAATAACATACAATGTTTTTCTTTATTTAGAACACCTGTATTTCGGACGATATTAGGTCCTTGGAGACCAATTTGATTTCAAATTGTACCATCTTTAGTCTACTTTAAAAACAATAGATTAACCTTTACCGAAAAATTACTCCTTCACTGTCAAAATTGACCAAAACACTAAAAATAGCGAAGAATGACAACTTACAAAAAATTTGAATAATTTAGAACCGCTGTATCTCGGACATTATTAAGTCGTTAGAAACGTATTTGATTTCAAATTATAGCATATTTGGTCTACTTTGCTTGGGGGAGGGGCAAGGGGAAGATAGGAGACTTTTGTGAAAATACTCCCTGTTATAGGTATTATTCACCGGCAAAATATCAGTTTTTCTTATTGCCTTCATTGACTTGGTGAATTGTATTCAAGCTTATTGTGTGCGTCTGGAGTGGGTTGTAAATCATCGTTATCTACCTTTGTTATATTTTTACTGCTGTTTAGTATACAATATTGAAGGGCGTTTCTAAATCCCAAAAATTATCAAAAGACAAATAATTCTTATTCCCTATTAATAAACGGGATCTAATTCACATCCTCCATCTTGGTTCCCAATTCAAATGTAATAGTAGAATTACTTAACCATTAATAAAAACCAAAGCCACTAATAGAATAGCCATATAAAAAAGCATCCAATTCATTTCAACCACCTTGAATCCCCTAGTGGACAATCGAAAAACGGATTCCTTGATTCAAAATCCATGAAAATAATTCCCTGTGTCAAAAAGCTGTGCTTATAAGTATTTCTGAGCAGTTGGTCCACGTTACCCATTTCTATAATATTTCCGAAGCTAACAAAAAAGATTAGGCTGTGAAGAAACAAATATGTAAATAGTAACAAAACAAATCTTTTGTAAAAGGGAGGCACTTTGTATGGCTACTGACAATAATTAATAGTTTATATATAAATTGAAAAAAACATATTCTCATCAGTTACCCTATCCTATTACCAACAGATGCTAAGTTAAGTCTGTCAAGCTTCTATTTATTTATTTTTATACAGCGAATAAACGAAAAAAATATAGAGCAAATGTTTTTTGTTTCGTATTGCATCAATACGCTGAACATTTTTTTTAATCCGCCGTGGTCTACATTATCCACATTTCCCCAATCCTGCTGCCGGATCGCGGTGGTCCGTGGTTTTAAGTTTGAGGCCTAAAATTCCTAACGGCGGTGAATACGCGGTCTTATACTGGACCCTTAACTAACTACAAGAAAGAATGCTACTATGAAGACAAACGCATTACTGAGGAAAGAACTCGATGAAAGTATATATTGAAGAAAGCTAGTGAGATCGGTCGACACTTTAGCGAAAAATTAGTTTGAAGTTGGGCAGAATAAATTTTGCTCCTCGCCTTCAATCTAGGGTTAAAAGATAGTGATGTCATATTTTGTTATAATCAATATTTACGACATGTTTAACAACTCGTATTCATTTCACTTCGAAATTGCTGCCTCGTGATGGGATAAGATAACATTAATGAGTATTTAATAATTTAATCGGCGCTTATACCGTTTCCGATGCAACTACCAACAAACCATTTTGCCGCCTTTCACCAGCAACCGCAAACAGTTTCGTCAACATTTTATTTTTAATAATAATTGTTATTGTGCCAAATTCGTAGAACTCTATTCGATTTATTTTTAATTTAAAGTAAATCAAATGTAATAATGTTGTTGTTATTATTATTTTTTAATTATTGTGACAGCTGTTTCGGCGCTCAAAGCCAAACAGTTTGAAAATGGCTTTGAACGCCGAAACAGCTGTCAAAAGAATAAAAATACTTGCAGAACTTAATAATAACATTATTAAATTTGATTTACGTTAAATTACAAAAAAAATACATTAAGGTGGGCAATATTCTACACCAGCGACGCGAGTTGGCGGAATTGGGTTTTTCGTTACATTTTAATGGATTTTCTGTGAAATGTATTCTTAATAAATTATAGAAATAGAAAATTCAAAATTAAAAATTAGGTAACCTGCATAATATGATTTTACTCATTTTTTGCTCACGTATATATATCCAATTCATTTTTTTTATAACTTATTGAAGTTTGTAAACCTCATTGTAATATTTAATCATCGAAGAAGCATCTGAACCACGAAATCGAAAACACAACAGAAAATAAAAAGATTTCAGTCGCATCTGGGACTCGAACCCAGGACCTCTACCTATCCGGGGTAACCGCTTAACCAACTTAGCTAAGTAAATATAAAATCTTTGATTTTTTTTATTGTTTTCGTAAAATAACGTACAAGGGCTATTTGATACATAGGTGATAATCGGACTAATCTTAACTTTAAAACCGACAATCTGTTATTCCTGAATAAGCAAAACCCTCTTACAAGTAAGCTCTGGCGTTATGATTTTTTTCTACTTTTCGGTCTTGAATTTCTTTGTCAACGCAACTATTTTCAACTCGCTGCGTCATTTCCACCATGTGTTATGGAGCTTTGAAAAATCTATTGTCGACAAATAAGTGAAATTTCATGCGAAACCGGTTAGTAAAAATAGTGAGTATTGAAATAATATGAAAATATTATTTCATGTCACTTCAAGGGAAAAAAACATAAATCGTTTTTGTTTTCATTGCTCGAATGCCAATGGTTTCCTTCACCATAGTTTATGTGGAACAAACTTTTAGTTTTTTACCATCGACTGCCGCCATGTGTACGATTTGACGTTAACCACCGCGGCATACGTACGCATTGTTCTAACAAGGTTTTTCTTATTTTTACCGTGTTTTTGTTTATTTAATCTATAAATATGTGTCTTAAATTAAGTTTAGTCATATTTTTTAATGTTTTCATGATTTTGGCCGGCCGCCGGCTGACGCGGCGTTGTGTTTATCTGCCGGCATATTTCGGTTTTCGTAATGTTTCGTCATTCTTTTCGATTCTTTTGACATCGACTCTGCTGTTTTGGTTGATTGTCGTATGTATGTATAGGTCGCGCAAACTTGGGATTGTGTGTGTTGGTGCATACTGTATACACAGTTCCGACAGCGATGCACTTGAGAAAAGTTACTGAGAAACGGTTTTTTGTCTTGCTTACGCCGCCTACTTCTTATTAGCGAAAATGGGAAAACAGGCGATGCATTTTTGTATTTTGAATACCACCTGATCGAAAAGTTGGTAAAAAAAATAATTTTTAACTGAAATAGACGAACGGATTTTCTTTCTATTTGTTATTTTATTTAAGCAGATAATTTATTTTTTATTAATTTATTTTTTAAATTTTTAACTTCCAATGTTAATATTCCAATGACAAAAATACATTACATTATTAGTTTGTTGACGATCTTCGTTGCATACTTATCAGCATTTTTAATTTTTCTGAAGTCAATAAACAAGTTTGAAACATGGTCTATGCAAGCAATCCATCTGTTTGAGTACTGTATTCGACTCAATATTAGCTGTGATACCGATACAAATAATATTATTTTCTGTTTTGTGGGAGGCCGCCAACTCTAAACTATTGATTATTTTTTGTAAAATTTTCTTGAGAAAGGTAATTAAACACTTGTTAATTTTGAATTAGTTACCAGTGCAGTTCTGGTTGAAGCCTGCGAGGTGATGTTGGCCAACCACTGGTGAAGGCACCACTTGGAGAATAATATCATTTAGGCATATCGACCAACAATATTTGGACAGGTGTATCTTAAAAATGACATCCGAACCAAAATGATTTGGTTTCCAAAAAATTTTATCGAAAAGAAAGTGCATTATCTCGCAGTCAAAAGATCACAAGGAGCATTACTTGTTACCCTTTGTTAGTCTACATCGAGACAAATTTGTCTCCCAGCAAGTTTGCATCAACAGAGTGGGGCTAACTTTACCAAGATCATTTTTCAAATACAGAGATATTTTAGATATGGACTTTATTATTGACAATTTAATCAGCTATGTATGAATACTTTAAAAAAATATGTACGTTACAGATCGTTTAGAGAAACTAACATTTGATAAATTGTAACATTTCTCCAAGCCGTTGTTGTATGACGATGTATGAGTTGCTCAGTTGGCATAGAGCGCAGGTCCCGGATAGACTATGAGGTCTTGCGTTCGAATTCCAGCTGCTACCGTTATCATTTTCTTTTCGGTTTCGTGTTTTGATTTGGGAATTGTTAATATTATCTTCTATGATTAAAAAAAATTAATAGTTAATAATAATTATTCAAAAGTTTGCACTTTTTGTCAAATGCACACTTAATGCTAAATAATTTAGTGACTCTGGCTTTTCCACTTTTTTCATTTATGCTGAATTGGTGTTATTGTTTGTATGAAAATAAATAAAAATCGTATTTCGCAATCATTATTTCTTTTGTTCAACACAGATATTTGATTAGTTTCATTCCTGTCTAGAATCTGTATGGTGTTTAGATAGTCTGTTACTTTTATATAATAAATTATCGTTTTCTACAGAGTTTTATATATCCAGTTTCTAAGTAGAATCTGTATGGTGTTTAGGTAGTCTGTTACTTTTATATAATAAATTATCGTTTTCTACCGAGTTTTACATATCCACTTTCTAAGTAGAATCTGTATGGTGGCTAGGTAGTCTGTAACTTTTATATAATAAATTATCGTTTTCTACCGAGTTTTACATATCCACTTTCTAAGTAGAATCTGTATGGTGTTTAGGTAGTCTGTTACTTTTATATAATAAATTATCGTTTTCTACTGAGTTTTACATATCCAGTTTCTAAGTAGAATCTGTATGGTGGCTAGGTAGTCTGTTACTTTTATATAATAAATTATCGTTTTCTACCGAGTTTTACATATCCACTTTCTATGTAGAATCTGTATGGAATCTGGGTAGGCCTGTTTTAAACCTTTACATAATAATAATAGTAAAAACGTTTTGTATTTTAGCAATCGAAGCAGACCACTTCGGCTGCAGCTCCCAAAGGAAAGGCCGCCCCAGTTGCCACCAGCGTTGCAGAAGCTCCTAAGGTATTACATCATTCATTAATTTTATTTAAGTAATTGTAATTAATGTGTTTTTTTCTAATATGAGATGAGCATTAATAATGTTTCAGTTTCAATCCATTAAAACTTTATTATCAACTCACTTTTACGCTTAGGCCGCTGTCTGATGGTCCGGTAAGGAACGAATGTCAGAGAGCGGCCTTAAAGTCGTAAATGTGGGTTTTATTGTGTGTCAAAGTTTTTTTTTGTTGTTAATGCCCAGCTCTCTAAAAAGGTACTAACCATCACTTTTTAGGTTGCTAACTCAAGCAATAATACAAATGATTTATCTGTAATTTCTATACTGGTGGTTAGGAAAATGCATAATGTTTGAAAAGACAAAAATCTTTAAACTGTATTCTTTTAATTTCTATGAAATATATTCCCTACCTGAGTCATTAGGAGTCAGCCGTGTTTTTCTGGATTATGTCACTAGAAAGCTGTAGAAACTCCGCAGACATACTGTTTATACAAAAAAAATAGCCATCTCTGTGATAGATTGCCCTGAATTACTTGAACGAATTCAATTGAGAGTGCCTAACAGACAAACCAGACAAAACCACAAACTAAACCTACTTCAATGCAACACTAACTCAAAACAAATCACCTTTATTCACCGCGGTTCTTACATTTTTAACTCTTCATACAGTGAGTTCTACTTATTCAACTCAGCCCCTTATTCACACAAAACATTCGAGGTGTGTTCAAAAGAAAAGGTGAATTTTGAATTTTCGTGGGCTGTGTACATTCGATTATCAAATTTTTTGTTTTGTTATGTTGGTGCACATATGTTTATCACATGTTAGCATTATCAGCCATTTTGGATTAGTGGATTGTTTTTGACAACTGGAAAGGTTAGTCACGTTTTTGTGTGTTCTTCGATTTTTTACTTTTGAAAAAAATGGATCAAAGAATATGTATTAAATTTTGCGTTAAAAATGGAATAAAGTGCTCTAACACACTTAAAATGTTAACTGTGGCATTCAGCGAGTCTACTTTGTCTCAAAAAAGTGTTTATAAGTGGTACAAGTGCTTTACAGAAGGCCGAGAAGATGTTAATGACGATGAGCGTCCTGGAGTTGCAACCACGTCAACAAACGAAGAAAAACATCGAAACAGTGAAGAAAGTGGTTTTGGAAAATCGTCGAATCACTATTAGGGAAGTTGCAGAGGATGTTAGCATATCAATCGGTTCATGCCATGCAATTTTCTCGGATGTTTGGGCATGAAACGTGTGGCAGCGAAGTTTGTTCCGAAATTGCTAAATTTTGAGCAAAAGCAATGTCGCATTAGTATCGCTCAGGAGTTGTTGAATGGCGTCAACAACGATCCAGATTTGCTCAAAAGGGTCATAACTGGTGATGAAACGTGGGTGTATGGTTATAGCGTTTCGCCACAATTGATGAGATAAAGTCAGAATCGAAGAACGGCCATACCGAAAAGCGCATTCCAGAAGTGCTTCGAGGATTGGAAGAATCGCTGGCATAAGTGCAAGGGGATTACTTTGAAGGGGAGAAAATGGATATTGATGAATAAATAAATACTTTTCGAAAAAATTCGAAATTCACCTTTTCTTTTGAACACACCTCGTATAACACTACACAGACCTAGATCCTTTCCCTTACCCTCCCTCCTATCATCCTAACCTCATTGGCTAACCTTGTAACTTTTCTTTTTTAATTGAACAATTTAAATACTTCAGTGAAAACCTATTATTAGTTTATTTTTTAAATATATTTATTTACCATACATAATTATTGTGAACAGGTTTTCCAAATAAATTTAAAAAAATTCAAAATATCTGAAAATAGCTGTAGTTTTAAAAGCACTGAAGGCATTTTTTAACGTTTTACATAAAATTCCAATACATAATTCATATACATAGAATTTAAAAGATTACAGTTTAAGGATGTTTGTCTTTTGAAACTTTACACATTTTTCTAACTACCCGTATAGAATTTACATATAAAACATTCATAGCATTTCTTGTGTTAGCCGACTACAAAGTGTGTGCTTTTGGGAGCTGACCGTAAATACCTGTGTTAATTATAAAAATGTGAAAATAAACAGTTCATTCTTTGGTAACAACAAAAAAATCATGTCTGAAATGGCATATGAAAGGTAGTATTATCTACTCAATGTTTCCTGCTTTCTGTCGAATTCATCCCCTTTGCCTATCATATCCCCTCAACTCATTTTTATGACACCCCTTTTTCAATACACGTGCACACGTAATGAATGCATTTGCTGGTTCCGTGACAATTCAACACACGCATGAATCGTCACACTTTTTAAAAGTGATATGAAGTTATAAAAAGGACGAAAAAAAAAACTATCCTGAAAACCCAATCTAATTTAACCTAATTAATATTTTTTTTTTATTGGTTTGGGCATGTAGAGCGAATGAATGAAGAAAGGAGTGTAAGGATATATGACGCGAATGTGAATGGAAGAAGAAGCCGGAGACGCCTGAGGAAGACACGGCACGATCAAGTGCGTCAAATACTTAAGTCGGGCCATGTCAGAAGTCGGAATAAATGTTTGAGACGATGTATGAATGTGAATGAAGCAAGAAGTGTAAGCCAAGATCGTTGTTTGGCGGTCCGTCCTCTCTGTTTTCCAATTATTTATCACTTAAAATGTGTGCCAATTGATACGTGCGTTGAATTATTCAGGCACCACATTTGCTTATGATGTTGTGTTATGTGAAACGTTGTTTCACCAGTATTTAACATTTATATATTTTTTTAATTTATTAAAAAATGTTGATAATATCGAGTTTTAATCAGATAGAATTGATCCACTGCACTTCAACACACACTAGGATTTGAAAGTACTTCAATTTATAATCCTAAATTTGATGAATGTTTACCAAAACTGGTTTGATATTTTTATGTAGGTGGCTGGCACTGACATTGCCCAAATCTTGGAGAAGATCACTCAGCAAGGAGACAAGATACGCCTGCTGAAGGAACAGAAAGCCGACAAAACAGCCATTACACCAGAGGTAATTTATTAATACTCATATTTTATGCGCGATTTGTGGTGCAACTTTTAGAAAAATAAACTTACAAGACTCGTCTAAATTACTATGATTGGTAAATCTGATTGTCGATTTGATGATCATCAAATGTGATGGATTTTTAAATACCCCAAAATAAGTCTCATTATTTATTTTATTTTTTTACATTAACTTCACACAGAAGATCCCCTGAGGATAATCATTTCCCTCAGGGTCTGTGTCATCTTTGGGGATGCTGTGTGATAAGGGTTTTTTGGGGGAAAGGATGGAGAGGAAGTTCTGACCTATGGCAGAGATGTTGGTTATCCAATGAATGGTTCCCGTCATACCCGCCTCGCAAATTGCTTTGAATCTTGCTTGAATTCTTTTATCTTCTTATTTACATACTTACCTACTTTGAAGAAAAGTTTCAAGGTGCTGTTGACTTTTTCAAACGTCATCTATTTTTTCATCCATTTTGATTTAGTGACTTGTAATATAGGTTTTTATTTTTTACTTAGGTCCAATCCCTGCTGGCACTGAAGGCCGAGTACAGGAAGGTTTCCGGCAGCCACTGGACTGTCAACTCCAAGGCCCCCACTGTACCGGTGGCAGCTGCTCCCGCTTCGGCTCCGGCAAGCGGTGGTAACTCTGCGGACTCCATCCTGGTGAAAATTGCTGCTCAGGGAGAGAAGATCCGACAACTGAAGGCGGAAAAGGCTGATAAGAAAGCCATTGAACCAGAAGTAAGAATTTATTCTTCAAAATATGTAGTAATTTGAATGCAACAAGCCGTATCCCGTACGTTCAGGTACAAAAATGCTGTATCCAAAACTCACAAAACATTTGTATACGTCAAGTTTGTTCCTGTGTCATCTCGTTAAGTATTTCGAGGTCAGCCGTAGCTAACGGATGTGTTTGGGTATTTTGTCTCTACCATACAAGTTATGTCACTAGCCACACGTATTGTTATTGCGAAATTAACGTTTTTAATAATGACCCAAAGGACGGGCGGTTAATAAAAAACCCAACATTTTCAAATCTTTATTTGACTTAATTTCAACATGGTTTCAATGGTTCAACAATTTGTCGTAGGTACATCGTTGAAAGAATCATGCATCAAAATTAACTTTTAATTATTCTACTGATTTATAGATGGATTAATAGTTTTATTGTCATTTTCTTTACGGTGTTACAACACCTAAGCAGGTTTCTCGGGACCTGTTGTCGGGTGAACAATAATGTACTACATAATATAATGTGTAAAATATGCATTTAAATATTTATCAAGAGCAAACAGCTATCATAATAGAGAACAAGGGTGACGAAAATATCGTGTCGGGGGATAGAGTCGACCGCAGAAATGAGAGTTATTATCTCTCAGTCACATTGTATATATTTAGATTTCATCATTGTCGCGTAAGAAGAAACAGGGGGGGTGCTGATGAAATATGTGGGCGATGAGAGAAATAAGGTTGGGAATCTCTGCCCTATATCCTCCGTAAGACTAGTGTTAGTTTTTTGTGCCCAAGTCAAAAGTTTTTAGACGAAGAGAACGAAGAGAACAATCGTACCACGAGCCCCGAGAAAAGTTTTGCTGAATGTTTCTGTAAGACTTCTCGCCAAAAGTGTAGCATAACACAGAAGAGAGATGAGAAAAATTGTACAGATGAATTAATTTATTAACAATTTTCTTTACTCTATTCTTCTAATCATCTATTTATTTTAACACTAGGTCCAAACCCTCCTGGCACTCAAGGCCGAGTACAAGAAGGTATCTGGAACTGACTGGACTGTCAACTCCAACCCCTCCGGAGGCACAGTAGCTCCAGCAGCTGCCCCAGCAGTCACACCAGCCCCGGCAAGCGGTGCTAATGCTGCAGATTCTATCCTGGTGAAGATTGCCGCACAAGGAGAGAAGATCAGACAACTGAAGGGGGAGAAGGCTGATAAGAAAACTATTGAACCAGAAGTAAGAATTTATTCTTCAAAATATGTAGTAATTTTAATGCTTGCTCTTTTGTTATTCTTTTTTTAAAAGAAAGACAAATATTCGCTGGTTACGAATAACCTGACAATATTTGAAAATCTCCTACTACCATCACAGTAAGCGGAAGATGTTGCTTGTGTCGTAATGGAGGACTTAGCCAGCGGTGGAATTGAACTCACGACGTCTGGGTGAGACCCAAACATGATGCCAACTCAGCCACTGACCGGTCAACATCAGGAATTCCCATTGTGGTGGCGAAATCTCCCCCTACGGGGCGTTGGAAAGATGCAGGGGGCGGTGATGGCCTTAAAGGTAAATGAGGGGCGAGAGCAACAAAAATATTTTTAATAAATTTTTCTTATGTATTCAAATTTATTTATTTATTTTCGTCTAAATCGGGTTTTACACATAATTATTTTTTTTGCTGAGGGGTGCTGATGAAATATGTGGGCGATGAGAGAAATAAGGTTAGGAATCTCTGCCCTATATCCTCGGTAAGACTAGTGTTAGTTTTATGTGCCAAAGTCAAAAGTTTTTAGGCGAAGAGAACAATCGTGCTACGAGCCCCGAGAAAAGTTTTGCTGAATGTTTCTGAAAGACTTCTCGCCAAAAGTGTAGCATAACACAGAAGAAAGATGAGAACAATTGTACAGATGAATTAATTTATTAACAATTTTCTTTACTCTATTCTTCTAATCGTCTATTTATTTTAACACTAGGTCCAAATCCTCCTGGCACTCAAGGCCGAGTACAAGAAGGTATCTGGAACTGACTGGACTGTCAACTCCAACCCCTCCGGAGGCACAGTAGCTCCAGCAGCTGCCCCAGCAGTCACACCAGCCCCGGCAAGCGGTTCTAATGCTGCAGATTCTATCCTGGTGAAGATTGCCGCACAAGGAGAGAAGATCAGACAACTGAAGGGGGAGAAGGCCGATAAGAAAACTATTGAACCAGAAGTAAAAACTAATTTTCCTCAAAAAATAGTTATTTTAACAAGTGTGGCAGAAAAGGATTTATGGAGGTGGACATGACTTACTGTGAAGAAAATTAATTTCTAATAATTTTCTGCTATTAATCTTTTAATGTAACACTAGGTCCAAACCCTCCTGGCACTGAAGGCCGAATACAAGAAGGTTTCTGGCACCGACTGGACTGTCAACTCCAAACCCTCAGCAGCAGCTGTAGCCACTCCTGCAGTTCCAGCACCATCAGCTCCTTCAGCTCCATCTGGCGGCGGATCTGCAGACTCCATCCTTGTTCAGATTGCAGCACAGGGAGAGAAGATCAGACAGTTAAAGGCAGATAAAGCAGACAAAAAAGCCATAGAACAAGAGGTAGGAAATTGTAAAAAGTTATTTATATTTTTTAATTATGGATAGGAACTTGTAAAGAGTTAGTTATATTTTTTAACCTTTTCATCTATCCAGACGTATACAGAATTACGGGTGTGCGCTGCACTTTTTGTGACGTTCATACATTTTCTATGAAAACATACATGTATATTCATGTATGCGGGTAGCGGTAAAAAGTTTAACTATGGATAGGAAATTGTAGAGTTAGTTATATTTTTTTAAATATGGATACGAAATTGTAAACAGTTAGTTATATTTTTTTTACCATAGATAGGAAATTGTAAAGAGGTAGTTATATTTTTTTACCATGGATAGGAAATTGTAAAGAGTTAGTTATATTTTTTTACCATGGATGGATTATATTTATGGTTACATGATTGTAGAAATAAATCAAATAATTCAAGATTAGTTTTTGACAACAATGTGCCCTTGCTAAAAACATTAATTTGAAAATTCCAGTTGTAAAAAATTATGCTTTTATGATGTATATATATTATACCAATAATAATAATAAATAATAATAACAAAGCATTTATATAGCGCAGTTTTGTGTTATTTCACTTCAAGTGCGCTTAACTCTAAATAAACTTAAACATGATTAAATAACTCCATTCAGTAGTATTCCTACAGTGCTACTTTTACATACTATTTATACATTCTTAACATATTACATACATTCTTGCTTATTCTTAATATTACTCCTACAGTACTCCTTAGGTGCATATTCATAAAAAAAATTTACATTATATTATACAGTATACATATGGCTATACAACAATAATACATTCACAATATTACTACAAAAACAGTAACATTTTAAGACAGGAGTCGGGTTATGTTCAGCAATAACGGACTTCACATAAATTTTTTTTTTTTTTTAGAAAATATATATACGGAGGAAACCGAAACCAAACAACTACCAGAGGCTCGAGGAAATGACTTTTTATAATAAATTGAAAAGAAATTAAAATTTATAGAGAAGGATTTTTTAAATAAGTTTGTTTTTAAAGCCCGTTTAAATTCAGTCAATTTATGGACATTAGTAAGAGCTGGGGGAAGTTTATTCCAAATGAGAGGGCCATTTACGCGAAAAGAGCGATCATAGTAAACGGCTCGATTTGACCTTGAATGTTCAATTAGACAATTAGTAGCATCTAGGATAGGATAGGATAGGATCATTTTCATATATCAACACCTCTCACGTAAACTATCGTAATTTAAAAATCGGAACTTTAAAGGAGACTGGTTTAAAGAGAGAAGCTTGGTGTAAGTTGAGCTTTTGATCGTTTTGATGCAAAACAAGCTTCTGTCTCTTTAAAGTACTCCCCTGTAAAGTTCCAATTTTGAAGTTACAATACTTTACGTAGGAGGTGTCGATATGTACATAGTGACTTTACAAGCTAAAACTATTTGTAAAAAAATCTATTACAAATTAATACAAACCCCAACCTTTGCTTTCAGGTGGACGTCCTTCTGTCTCTCAAAGGAGACTACATGAAAATAACTCAACCGAACTGGACTCCTGCCACTTCTGCAAACGCTACTTCTGCTGTAGAACCAGCACTAGCAGTGAAAAAGGAGGCTTCTCTGGCTGCTGCTAAACCTTTGGCAGGCGGTAGTGCCGGAGACCAAGTCCTGGAGAAGATCGCCAAGCAGGGAGATCGGATCAGACAGCTGAAGGGGGAGAAAGCAGATAAGAAGACAATCGATCCAGAGGTATGTTTTTGCATAAATTAATTAAACATTACTTTAAACGTTTAGAATACATTACCCGGCCTAATGTTTTTGTATAGAACTCTTTCTCCAATATTCATTTTACATGTTTTCACAGCAAGTTTCTGTAATAAGTTGCAAGCCGTGGTGTGCACAGAGTTTGTAATCGTGGTACGTGGTAGGAAAAACAGCAAACTAATTAAAACCCTATGTGCAAGTTTTCACGAAGAATGGCTTAATTGCTGGCTGTACCCGATGTTGATTTGGATTACCGAAGCCACATCAAATATCCAAAACTTTGCCTATTAAAACCAATTACTGGATTTTTTCCTCTAAATAAACACAGAAAATATTTTGAAAGAACCAATATAATATCATTATTTTGTTAGTAAAGTTGCTTCAATTAATAGATGTACCAACAGATGGCACTGATTGCTACATTTGCTGGCGTTGCCGAAAAGCACTGCTTTTGAGGCACTTACATAAATGATTACCCTTGATGCGCTTTGCATACACATGTACGTTTGAATGTATAGAATTGAGTCAACTTTTCAATATGGTGTGTACATCATTTTGCATAATTAGTTCCTGCCTTTGACACTTTTATAGTAGTGCGGTCGGTGTGGCTTGTGCGGCCCTTCTTTTTGTGGTTGGTACTTCTTGTGTATTTTTGAAAGTGAAGATTGATTTCTTACAATAATTTTATCCATTTGATTAATATTTTCTTGCGAGTAATGGTAGTAATAAGGCAGTACTTACTTATTTTCCGACAATTTTTAAAATACAAGAAATATTTTATTATATAGAATGATGTGTAGGTGCTGTAAATTATTAATATATAATAGTGTATCGTGAACGATATGTGTTTATGTGCCTATATGGACAGCACGCCTGTGGTTGCAAATAAAGTTTTTTCATGATTTTGGGATTGCAAATAGAACCTTAATATACTTGTTACCACTAAAGAGATAAACCGATGAGAAGTGTGTTGTGGGCGCGCCTGTGTGGCCCGAGTAAGGTCAATTTTATCTCACTTTGGCGGAAATTGTTAAAACATTTTCAAATATTAGATTTCTTTCTTAAATAATAATAATAAATGGATTATTTCTATAGCGCCGTTTTCGTGAGAAAATCACCCAAATGGCTTCTTGAATAGTAACAGAATTTTTGTGGGCTACCTGGGGCCCAGGAATCGAAAGGTCGTATGTAAATTGGAGACATCAGTTTTCTTTCATCACACTTCTAGAGAGTTCCTGTTCAGTGTTCACAATACTAACAATTTTCCTGACCAAAACGCTTTTGCTACCCAGGTGCAGAATCTTCTTGCCCTGAAAGCAGAATACAAGAAAGCCACTGGTGAAGACTGGACTCCCAACACCAAGCCCTCTGCCTCTGCTCCAGCCTCCGCCCCCGCCCCTGCCATGTCAGCCCCTGCGGCTGCCGGTGCCAGCGAGGCCAACAGTGTGCTACAGAAGATCAGCTCGCAAGGAGACAGGATTCGACAGCTCAAAGGAGAGAAAGTGGACAAGAAGACTTTGGATCCTGAGGTTTGTATTAATTATTAGAATTATTCAATAAATAATATCTATCGATTAGCGCTACTCATCGTGTAGCATAGTATATTTTCTGTTTCACCACCGCGGAACAACCCTACGTGTCAAGTAAATGTCTTTATACATTTTTTACATTAATTCCACACAGGTGGCCCTGAGGAAAATAATTTCCCTCAGGGCCTATGTCGTCTTCGGGGATGCTTTGTGATTTTTTTTTCAAGGAAAGGAAAGGGAAGAAGTTCTGGGAAGGAAAAAGGTATGAGGGGTTAGGAATCTGGGGGTTAGAGTGTCCAGGAGTGACGGATGTATTAATCCATACCTCCCACTGCAAGGTGATGGGTCGTAAGAGTCTGACTGGAGAGGTCAAGGGGTCTCCTTCAACCGGCCTCTCTCGATCCGGTCTGCCACGCATCCTCTGTCAAGACCCGGACAAAGCTCACCTCATGAACCCGGGCACCCATGCTAAGTTGCCTAATGTACTGAACCACCTGGGGTGACCTATGGCAGAGGTGTTGGTTATTTAGTTAATGGTTCCCGTCATAACCGCCTCTCAAAATGTTTAACTACTCGGCACTCAATCCTACGATTTACTAATTGGGAGCTACTTGATGGTGATGAAATGGTCATTGATTTACCGCGGTTAGGTTACAGTTACTCGACGAGTAGTGACTTAACAGTTTGCTCAGAAGTGGTGAAATACCCCTTTAGTGAAATACAATTATGTATTTGTTTTCCAGATTCAGAATCTGCTTGCACTAAAAGCTGAATATAAGAAGGTGGCTGGTATTGACTGGAATCCCAATATCAAGCCTGCTGGAACTGCTGCCGCACCAGCACCAACCAAAGGTATGGACATTATTGCACAAACAAAATGGACTATTTTAACCCGCATACACATATTAGAAGGTTTTCATACAGAAGTAAGAGTTGTTTTTTTCTTCAGTTCTTAGAAGAACCTTATAAGATATGTAGTTTCACTGTATCTTGAAAACATTTTGTTACAAATGTTTCGATTTTTAGTTCCTGAAAAGCCTCAAGTCGATGCCCCCAAGGCTCCCGAGCAGTCTCCAGCCGTGGCAGCACTCACCACTAAGATCAATGACCAGGGGAACGTGGTGAGAGACCTGAAGGGAGCTAAAGCCAAGAAGGTTAGTCAAGGGTTGCATACATTAGGAGGACAAGCTCATTCATTTTCTTGATTTTGTGTTTTGACTTCTTTTAGATGGGCAACATAGAGAGATATAATAATAATAATAATAGTTGGATGACTTGTATAGCGCCGTTTTTGTGAAAAATCACCTCAAGGGCGCTGTAGATATGGCATGGAAGCGTGTCGACTGTTGCCGATCTACGACCAAACTGTGTAAGCAGTGGTGGCAATGAAAGTTATGTGTTTGGTGTATAGGTAGAATCAAAGGCAGGGCGCCACTGTGCGTAGATACAATTTGCAGTGGTTTCATACTAATTACGGTTCATGGCCCATCTACCGTATTTATATTATCTATGTTTTTGATGGACACTTTGTGAGCAGTTTTTTGTTATTAAAAAAAAAATTTGTTGTTTCCAGGAAGATGTAGACGCAGCTGTGAAGGCTCTGCTGGAGTTGAAGGCCGAGTACAAGAAGGTGGCGGGTACAGACTTCCCGGTGGCCGGAAAGGGCCCCCGCTCCTCTGCCCCTGCCACCGCTGCCGCACAACCCAAGAAAGAAAAGTCTCCGCCAGTGAAGAAGGAAAAGAAAGTAGAGGTAAAACAATACTTATTTTTAAAAAAAACTTAAGCAGAATGATTATGTAAATTTTGGCATCCTCAATGTTACCCTTTATTGTTTATGTATTATTAAATACAGTAGGAAGCGGATTCCTGCTGTATTTAATAATACACAAGGAATCTGGTTCTTATAATGAATACTCAGTATTCTTAACTTTAATAAATAATGCACACAATATTCTAGATCTGTCTCTCAATGGTCTAGTGTTTAACTTGGCTGCTGTTCTGCGATTAAAAGAGAGTGAGTGATAATGCTTCATTACATTTATACATTATACTATCGTCTCGCCTACTTAAGTGCTGAAGTCAAAAGAAGACTATCATTACACCCTTAATGCTGTGAGGTGGAAGGAATGAAGGGAGATGTTTATAATAATATACAGTAGAACCCCGTTAATTTAAATCCCGATGATACGAAATTATTGGTGAAAAAATATCCACATAATTTTTTTTTCATACAAATTAAATAAAATATCCACATAAATTTTTTCGATGAACAATGTGAATACGTCATATTCTTACGAATCTACTTTGAATATCTGAATTTGAAAGCCCGGTCGCGACGGTAATCAGTCGCATAATTTCGATTTACACGGAAATATGTTGTATTTTTTACGAATTTACTTATAATAAATATTTGTATATGAAGGCCCGGCCGCGAAAATTCGATTTACACGGGAATAAGTAGTATTATTACGAATTTATTTTTAATTCCTAGATGAATTTGACAACTCGACTTTTCGGCATTTTCTTTTCTTAAAATTTCGAATTACGTGGGAATTCGTTAATTTTAAATTTAGTTTTTGATGTCCCGTGGATTTCAAATTAACGGGATTCTTCTGTAATGTCAAAACTACAAAATAATTCATTACAATCTTTTTCTCCCCAGGCTCCCAAGGAAGACGGTTCTGGCCTCAAGAAGCAGACGCGCCTGGGTCTGGAAGCGACCAAGGAAACAGACCTGTCCGACTGGTATTCCCAGGTGATCACCAAGGGTGAGATGATCGAGTACTACGATGTGTCGGGCTGCTACATCCTGCGGCCGTGGTCCTACGCCGTGTGGGATGCCATCCGCGAGTACATCAGCAAGGAGATCAAGGGCATGGGTGTCAAGGATTGCTACTTCCCCATCTTTGTTTCTAAGGTAATTAAAAAAGAAGCTACATATATACCTAATATTTGTAGTGCAAAACTTGTTACTATCATAATTTGTTGGGAAACTTATGCACTAAACTTTACACCCCTATGCACACGCGTGGGAACTCACTGTGCCCTCAGCACTACCCATGTTTATATATGTGCAAATCCTGTAATCGGGACTGTAGTTAAAAGGTTAACCTATTCGCATAAAACATCTATTAAAATTTCTACACTGCCGGTAAGAAGTCTTTGAAGGTCTGTTGTCTACTGGCGTCCTCCTCATCCACGATAATGCCAGGTCTCATACGGCTGGCATAACACGACAACTTGTGCACCAATTCAAATTCGAAACTTTTAACCATCCACCCTGTAGTCCAAACTTGGCTCCTTCAGATTGCCATCTGTTTACAAAATTCAAGCACTTTTTGACAGGAAAGAAATTTGAGATTAACAGCTGAAAGCAGCTGTGACTATGTATCTCAATACACTGGCGGCGGAGGAATATGACGCTGGGATACAAAAACTCGTTACAAGTTAAGACAAATGCTTAAGTTTGCTAGGTGACTACATAAAGAAGTAGTTAAGTTAAGGTATGTTCTTTACAAATAAAACGTTCATATGAAATATACTAGATTTTGTTATATTCCCAAACGGGTACTACTTTCGGATGACCCTCGTACGGCACCGCTCCCCTCCCCCCCGCCTCCCACACACTGTGTACCGGCGCCAATTGAAGTATATGGAACGGCGCGCTTTCTGTATCAAGTAATCGGTTTATGTCGATTCCTTACCGAACCATCAGGGAACCAGCTTAAATGAACATTCCAAAGCTTCATACAGTGATACAAAACTATACGGCGATAAATTGTGGCCAACTTTGTGGTCATTTTAATGTAATTTTCTTTGTCATTGGTTAGAAAGAGTTCCAGCTGGTTTAATCCTGTCTAAAATGTGCCACCAAAAAAAGGTTTGGTATTTTCACAGATCTTCTTTTATATTTTAATATATTTTCTTTTTAAAGGGAACTAAACAAAAGGAAAGGGGGTAGTTTTGAATGAATTATGGAGGGAAAATTAGAGTTGCAGATGGTTTATTGAATTTTTTTGAAGTATGTAATGCATTGTGGAATTGATTTAATAAACACGAGCAGTAGGTAACATAAATTTGTGATTTTAATGAACTAACAACGTATACAGGCAGCCCTGGAGCGTGAGAAGGACCATATCGCAGACTTTGCCCCCGAGGTGGCGTGGGTCACCAAGAGTGGGGACAGCGACCTGGCTGAGCACATCGCCATCCGCCCCACCTCCGAGACCGTCATGTACCCCGCCTACGCCAAGTGGATCCAGTCCTACAGGGACCTGCCCATGCGCCTCAACCAGTGGAACAATGTTGTGGTAATTTATATTACTTTTTCATGCATTCCTTATTCTCATTGCTGAGGATTATAACCCCCACTCCAATTCCCCCGATGAACCTGGCTCCTCCACTCGATAGAGTGCGATTTGGTCTTCCTCTGCTTCTCCTACTTTCTGCTTTGCCAGTGACCATGAGCTTCTCCAGGTTCGAGTTCTCAATTTAACTGTTGATACATTTGTTTTTATAAGAGACACAAACATTCCCTGGCTACGAATAACCTGGCAGTATTTGAATTCCTCCTACTTCCAATCGATAATCTGTTCATGAAAGAATTTCGGTATTTGAAAATGTTTCCTCAATTTATCCCAAAGAGAAAATTGAAAATTGGTTTTTCTCTTCATTGATCTTTATGATTGATACATCATTTTTTATATTATAATACAAGTAGTTACTTCCCGGCTTTGCGCGAGTTCCAATACCTGAGCTAAATCTACTTTATTTTTCTTTTTATTGATCACGTAATTTTGTGATCCTTCCCTGAATTTTTCTTTTTCCGATTCCGCGAACGCAGCGACCCGCCGCCCGCTCCATCGTTCGGCCACTTACGGTGGGGTTCAGCTGTTTCCGCCTTTTCTCCGTTTCCGGTTGATGTTGCCAGAATTGGGAGCACGCAATTATGTTACAAAGTTTAATTGAATACCTATGTACGTATTAAAGTGGATGTTTTATTTATACACAGAGATGGGAGTTTCAGCATCCTCAGCCATTCCTGCGCAGCAGAGAGTTCCTCTGGCAGGAGGGGCATACAGCCTTCGCCACCCAGGAGCCAGCTGATAAGGAAGTCTTGGATATCCTCGGTACGTTTCACATTATTGTTATCGTTGTTCATACTGAGATTTAGCTTCTGGAAGTGCTCAGGCCATGGACCCATTATTTTATCTTCCATTTTTAACCTTATTCCTTTGACAGTAGCCCAGTCTTTTTTAGTAAAGTTCATTAGGGTGGTCACTGGGTGTTTTTTACGAAATCACTTTGAATAACTGATTTTAAAAAGCCGGCTACTACGGTCTTCAGATGCGAAATTTCTGAATTTAAAGACCTTGCCGCAACGGTAATCCGCTGCAAAATTTCGATTTACACTGTTGTATTTTTACAAATTTACTTTGAGTATCTGAATTTGAATGGCCGGTTATGTCGCGGACTATAATCGGTCGCGAAAATTGTATTTACACGGGAATAAGTCATATTATTACTACTTTACTTGGAATAGCTACCTGAATTTGAAGGAGCGACAGCGGAACACGGCGATTTAAAAATTATTTGTTTCTTAAAATTTTGAATTATTTGTGATTTCGTTCATTCGAAATTTCATTTTCGATGTCCCATGGATTTCATATTAACGGGGTTCTGCTTTTTCTCCCTCAGTGAGCTTCATCAGCATTTCCACATTTCGTCTGTGCAATAAGAGTTTGTAATTGGACAGTATTTGTTACAGGCAGAAGGATGTACATAATGAAAATTGATTGAATACTTTTATTTTCTTGACAGATCTGTACTCAAGGGTCTACACAGACCTTTTAGCCGTGCCGGTTGTTAAAGGACGCAAGACTGAAAAGGAAAAGTTTGCCGGAGGAGATTACACAACGACTGTGGAGGCCTTTGTACCCGCAAGTGGCCGTGGAATTCAGGTATGCACTCTATTTGCTGTTTCTAGATATGTAATTGTTAAAACTTTAGACCAGAATCACGTTTCTATAAATATCTCTATATGACATTATCCACATTGGAAATCAACTAAGACTTGATATTTATTATTTTTGTGTGCAAATGTTGGCACTTAATGCATTTGTGATGATGCTCTTTTACAGGGAGCCACCAGTCATCACCTGGGTCAGAACTTCGCCAAGATGTTTGAGATTGTGTACGAGGATCCTGACACCCAGGAGAAGAAATACATCTTCCAGAACTCCTGGGGACTAACTACCCGGACCATAGGCATGTTATCTAATATATAAATTTTAAGTATGGATTGTAGCGTAAAAATGATACGACGGCTAATGTTCTCTCATCTCAAGATTCGTGGGTGAGAATGATGGTGAAGCACAGGGAAGTGGGATGTATTGATTGATACAGTAAATAAAACCCTTGTAAAAGGAAAGAACATAAATTTAATGATTCTATAACCACGTCTATCATGGTTTAGCAAAGAAAAGAGTAAAGAGAAGGATTGATCCCAACACGAAAAGGTTCAAACAATAATTGATGGCTCTCATGGTCCGACTCCTCTCCTCAGCATCATGGAAGGCCTCTCCAGGTCCAGATGCTCACCGATCGTAGTAATCTCCAAAAAGAAGTCTAGGACGACTCTCTGAAGCGCCATCCGCCATAGCCTCTTCCGTGGGGTCCAGACAATGGAATATGCAGATGCTACCTTATGTCCTTTTTGGTCCGCTCATCACTTCTTCCGAGATTTTCACCAAAGCAGCAGGCACGCGCGGTTTGGCTTCATCGCCTCACAATCCGGCCATCGATCAATCAATAAAACAAAAACACACCCACTTCGGGCAAATTTTGTAGACGCCCTCCGACGTCAAACAAAATAGAAAATCAAAAACATAATCTCTCCCAACAAACACACGCCGATCACGACCGCTCCAGTCAGGTTATATCGCCCGCCATCTTGAGTTGCTCCCTTGCGTCTGCCGTCTCCCATAGACATCCTCTCACCAATCTCTTCCGTAGACAATTATCCCAATCATAGACTCGGGGTCAGTATTTACGTTACAATTCCCCGCTTCCCCGTAAAAATTTTATGCCGCGAAGTGAAGTAAAATTTGACCTAACCTTCCTCTCTACTCTTTTCAATTACAGAAAAACTGAAAACAAAGAAAACAAGTAACAACCAATATAAAACAAAAGTCAAAATTGACAAACAAAATGGTATATCTTAGTATGACAATACACAAAAAAATCAAGTTGTGATACATTGGTGGTTAAGCATAACCGAAAAGCAAGGAAACACTTCATACTTATAATCCTCAAGCAACTTATAAAATAAATAAAATAAACAAGTTACATGAACCAAACACTTCCTCACTTTATGAGAGTCAATTTCTCTAGGTTAACACTTGTGAGGTTTGGAGAACTCAAGCTCCCACTTCAAAATTTTCAAAAAATTATTTTTATTATTAATAATACCCTACTTAACTAATCCTCTCTTCCTCTTAACAAAAAAAAATTACAATTACCATGCAGTTTCAACAGGGTTTTTTTTTTTTTTTTTTTTTTTATATATGTATCTAAAGAATTAGACACAGTATACCAATATCCATTGGATAGTTTGCGTATTCACCTCCACAAATTTTCCTCGTCGTATAGTTATAGAACTATTTGGTTGTCATTTAGCCATTGCTAAATAGTATAAAGATGAGGGTTTACATGTTACAATACCTATCTATTCGTGTGGTTTCAAACAAGTACATTTGTCAATATCTATATATATACACTTGCAAAGTACAATTTCTCTCGAAATTTTACATCTTCCTATCTTTTCAAATTGGTGCTCGATTTTTTTTTAATCAAAAATCGACACTGGTTACACAAAAATACTTGATAAATTTACGCTGGTGTTAGCAGTGTAAAAAATAGTACATATTTACTAAACCTATTGGACAAATCAACTTAAAAAATACTTATCAACATATTATAAACAGTGGTATTACTAGATCTAAACTATCTACTAATCATCTTCTCCTGTTCAAGGAGGCAGAAGATGTTTACTCCAAATTGGTAAATATTTGTTTGTTGTGTGCATGCATTAGCAGTACTACAATTGATACTTAATACTAATATTATTACAAAAAAAATCATACTTTCTAAATGTCTATACTATATTCTTTAAGGAAAGAGATACCAACTTACTTTAGACATAATTATAAACTTAGAATATACATTAAACATTATAGTTACTAATTAACAATTAAAACTATTTTATTATCTGTGTGAAAGAAAGTAGCTCAAAATCTCCCAGACAGAATATATATTAACTATCCTTTTCGAGTGTGTCGTAGTAATCTCCAAAAATTCTAATTTAACTTTTACTCCGGTGCACTCTAAAAGCATAATTTTACCTACGGCTAAACAAATTAAATACAAAGAATACCTACTATAAATATATACATATTGTCAGGTAACACACCATCAGACCGGTAACCGATTTAACTTTCATTTAGAGTATTCGGAATTATTAGAGGTAATTAACCGATATACCGTAACGACAACAATAATATCCGATATATATGTATATATCATGAAAATTCTTAAGTTTAATTTTCGAGGTACACTATTGGTATGTACCTATGTAAAAAAAATAATCAAAATTATTATAAAAACAACAAAAAAAAAAATCAATCCCCGTTTTTTTTTTTTGTTGTTTATTTTGTTAGGGCGCCACTGATCTAAAAGATCAGAGAAACAAATAATATGTTTCTATTCTAGTCTAATGAGGATAAGTGTCAAAAAAAATATCATCAATAAATTAGAATTTGTGCTTATTCTGAGCACCTGTATTGAAGGTACCAAACTCCAGTACATGTGACCACAATAACAACTTTAAAGAAACAAGTGAAGCGACATGAAGGGTTGGTAGTCCCACATGCTACCACACTGGCTTCTTACAAGAAAATTAACCTAATACTTAATCTAAACGAACTATATCCTTAACATGAAAATTACCTACTACTTTGCCTGGCATATCCGCAAGGGTATAAACTAAGTTAGAGACTTTGGTTTTAACAACATTTTGTACAAACCTCGGAGCTAATTTATGCGAAAAGAAATTGGGTCCACTGGATTGGACAAAATTTTTCCGCCACACAATATCTCCCACCTCATAATTTACCGATTTGCGACGTAAATTATAATGTTTTGCATTCTTTCTATAAGCCTGTAACAGAGCCTCTGAAACTTTTTCATATATAGGAGCCAAGTCCTCTAATTTCTTAGCAAAGTTTTCTCTCGATTCTTCTAGACTTGAGTCCGATACGCCTGTCGAGACATAATTTTTGTGAAAATTACCATTAATGAACTGTTCACGACCGTGCATCAAGAAGAAAGGCGTATAACCTGTTGCAAAATTTACCGAATTATTTAGGGCTGACTGAATATGTGGCAGAAATCTGGACCAATTACGCTGGTCAGACTCGGACAAAATAGACAGTGCTGTACCTATTGTTTGGTTATAGCGTTCGACTACATTGTTTTGAGGTGTGTAAAATGCGTTGTAAAAAGGTGGAGGCACATTATAATCAGACAGTAACTGTTTAAATTCTTTAGATATAAATTGTTTACCGTTGTCGCATACAAATGTTTGTGGAACGCCATGAACAAGAAAAATGTGCTGTTCTACATTTTTTACAATACTTTTTGTGGTAGCATTTCTAAGCGGAAATATCCAGGTATATTTAGAGAACACATCTACGATTGACAATATATACATAAACCCAGAGTAACTACGTGGCAGTGGACCGACTAAGTCTATTGAAAGCATTTGCATGGGTCTGGTTACAATCTTAGGATTTGAAGAGATGCCCGCCGGCGCAGATGTATTGATTTTATGTGCTTTGCATGTCTTACATCGATTAACAAAATTCTTAACATCCTGGTACATTCCTGGCCAATAAAAATGTAAATGCACCTTTTTGTAAGTTCGAAATACTCCCGGATGGCAAGAAAGATCCGCTTCGTGTTCTTGTTTTAATATTTCGGTTCGCTTTTCAAAAGGAACAACCAGCTTCCACGCCGTATCTTCACAAAGAGCGAAACGAGTTTTGCTATGCCTAAAGAGATCATTACCCCTAATTTGAAAATTGACAAAACGTTGGGGTGAATTTTTACAGTTTGTAAATAATGTGTTGTACCATTTATCATTTGTTAAATGAATCGTGGTAGGTATATCCGTTGATGTCACTAATGCTACCTCCATGCGCGACAGTGCGTCCGGTACCGTATTTAGTTTACCCTTTCTATGAACAACGTCGAAAGAAAATTGAGAAAGACGAGTTGACCAACGAGCTAAACGACCTGGGGGGTTTGTTAGAGAAACTAACCACTGTAGGCTCGAGTGGTCCGTAATTACAGTAAAGTGTGTTCCTTCAACATACGGTCTGAAATGAGTGACAGAGTCTAGAACCGCAAGTAGCTCGCGCTCCGTAACACCATAATTACGTTCATGAACGTTTAAGCAACGCGAAAAAATAACTTACCGGGTGTTCTTCACCATTAAAATTTTGTGTTAATACACCGCCTATCCCGACTGCGCTAGCATCACAATGTATTACAAATGGTAATTTGAAGTCAGGACAGTTAATAACCGGCGCTGTTGTCAGTGCCTCTTTTAATTGGTTAAACGAATTTTCCGCTGCCTTGGACCATCCAAAATTGCTTACTCCTTTCCTTGATCCTGTAAGTTTAGTCAGAGGAGCTGCTATCGTGGAAAAATCTTTAATGAAACGACGATAATAACCGCATAATCCTATGAAAGCCTTTATTTGTTTTGAGTTCTTCGGGATCGGGTAATTTTTAATGCATTCTACTTTAATGGGATCTGTTCTCAGTCCTTCCGAATCTACAATATATCCCAAATACTTTAACTCCTTTTTACAAAATTCGCTCTGTTTTAAGTTTATTGTTAGTCCGGCTTCTTTTAAACGATAGAAAACCTTCTGCAAAAGCTTTAAGTGCGATTCAAAATTTTCCGAAATTAATATTAAATCATCTACATATCCAAATACGTTATCATCAAATTCTGGGCCAAACAGTTTATCAATTAAACGTTGCAATTCACTAGGTGCATTTTTTAGGCCGAAGGGCATACGCGTAAACTCATAAAGACCATACCCCGGAACAACAAATGCCGTTACAGGAGCTGAAGATTCATCTAGAGCAATTTGCCAGAACGCCTTCGAGAGATCTATAGAAGAGATGAAACGCGCACCCCGTAGCTTATCTACAATCCGAGATACATAAGGTAGTGGGTATGAATCTCGCCTAATGACGCCATTAATTTTACGACTGTCTAGGCAGAATCTCGCAGAACCGTCTTTCTTTGTTACCAACAGAACCGGGCTAGACCAAGCCGAACGTGATGGACGCACAACTCCCAAAGCTAACATATCTTTCAATTCAGCTTCTAATAGGCGTTGACGTGCTGGAGACAAAGGATAGTATCGTTGTTTTATCGGTTGACCCGTGGTCTCGATATGATGTTGTACTAGGTGCGTAAGTCCTAATCCGCATTTTTCAAAAGATATGTTTTCAAATTGTCTAATTATTTTTTGCAGCTTACGATTATCTCCGAAAGTAAGAAAATTGGCTGCAGTAACTTTTCGAATCTCACCCACCGTATTCTTCAAATTACTGCTGTCCACCCTTGGGAACAATTGCGGAGCTAATTGGAATTGTTTCCAAAAGTCGACCCCTAAAATAATCGTAGCTGATAGAGAAGGAATTATGAAGAAAATAATTTTTTCCTTTGTTTCCCTATAAGTTACTGGTACCTCTATTGTGCCAATAATATCCTGACGCTTACCATCAGCAGTTGTGACGAATGATTTACAACTAATTATTTTTAATCCTAAATTAACAAAATATATGTAAGTGTTTCCACCAAAACAACTTACAGAAGCACCGCTGTCCAAAAGACATGAAAAAATTCTATTCGAAATAACAATATTAACATGAGGCCTTGTGTCATTTCTATTGTGTTCCAGAGGCATAGATGCGTCCATCGTTTGCGCTCCCGAACACCTTAGATTGCCAGAAACTTCAGCCGATTTCCCCCCATCTTCGTACGCAAGATGGTGAAAACCGTACTTTAGTTTTTTGAACTATTGTTACGAGAATTGTTGCCTAATTTTCTCTTCCTACAAAAATTCCACGTATGCCCCGTTATATTACAAAAATTGCATTTCAAATCGGCTCTATTCCCAGGAAAAGAAGAAGAAGGAGATTGATTATTAATTCTCTTATGAAAATAAGCGGTGTTAGTATTTCCCTTATGCGTGTTGTTTATTGCTGGCTTCGCAGTAAACATTTCTAGTTGTTCACAGACAGCAACTAATTTATCAAAGTCGGACGTGTCACTTGAAGCAAGTACACTTGCATATTTGTTTAATAAACTATGCTTGGCTAGTTTTACTAATTGCATTTCGGATAAATTGTCAACAAGTTTAGAGTTAGCTATTTTTAAATTCGCGACAAAATCTGCTACAGACTCGTCCGATGATTGTCGCATATTGTACAAGTTACGCGACGCCTGCACTTGTGCATCTTCACGTTCGTAACGCGCTAGTAACAATTGCTGCAGATCTCTCCACGTCAGATTGTCTTTACATATAGAGCGAAACCATGTAGCTGCTTTTCCTTCCAGCAAATCACTAAATCCGAGGACAACATCCTCTATTTTTGTTCTCCTGCTTCTACACAATTCTTCTATCTTATACAAGAAATCTCTGACGTCAGAGGTTCCATCATATTTCAAATCCCATTTGTAAACTCCTATCTCGCCACTTGTTGAATAATAATAATTATTTGTTATATTCGTAACCTGAGATTCCGTGGGTTTATTATTTGAACCTATAACTTCTTTAAGAGACGCGTTAAATTTACGTGCTTGTGCCCGCATTTCCGCAAGAGTCGCCTCCGGAACGATTTCTTTTTCCTCTAAAATAGTGGACAATTCCTCTTTCGAATAACTGTTAATGTTGTTAATCTCCATTGTAAACAGAATTAAATTACTTATTTATAAATTATCCGAGACGCAAACAATCGTGTACACGCAACACCATCTATTGTCAAAATCATGAATCATTTTAATTTCATTTATTTAAATTTATTTGCATTAGTTTTAGTT
>JAHDVE020002661.1:0-23664 GCA_022606495.2 Halesus radiatus
ACTTTTAAAAACAATATTGAAGATGAGCAGTGATACAAGAGAAGATGTGCCGAGGGCTTAATTTTCCCGCGAGTTTCGCCAGATTTTACACAGTCCGATGGATAATTGTCCACATTGCCGACAATCTTACACAGGTAGCGTCGTCAAAATATTAATCCATCCCTAACGGGATTTGAGGAAATTCCCGCCAGCGGCCGCGCTTTGTCGTCACCCTTGTCTGTTGTTACTTTCTTCGAGAATTGTATTTCTTTTAGACCCAATGATATACATTTCTTCAGACTGATTCGCGGATGGTTGAAAGTTGAAAACTCGGCTTGATAGCCGATTGATTGTAGAGCATTCATTTCTGTGTTTCCGATGGTTATCTCCATCACTGACAGCATAGACTGTTTTATCTCCCGGCCTGCAGAACCAACTTGCCAATGGTCATGCCGGTGGGGAGGGCAATCTTGCTGTCAAATAGAATCACTTCGGTTATGGACATATTTAGCATCAATGAAGCTACGTTTAAACATAAAGCTCTGTTGCTATTTGTATAAACCAGTTTGTGTTGTATGCAATTTACTGAGATTATATATGTCTACCTTCTTTCTTTTAATTTTTATTATTTTTTATAAGCAATTATTTTGGATATTGTACAACCTGTCTTAGTAATTAAAACATCCGTAGCTAAAGAATGATATAATGGTTACAAAAAATTGCTTTAAAACTTTAAATCGCAATTTATGCAATAAAACTGTTTTATTTATTTTTTTATTCAAAAAGTAACATCTTCAATAGTTAAATTATTATAACAACAACTTAAAACACGGAAAAAAATCTATTGATTCTTGCAAAACACTATTCCGTACGGTTACGCGACTAGTAGATTCCTATGGTTTGCAGGCCTGCCACTCTGGCGCCACTAGTATGTTTTGTATCAACCTAAGCAATATGACAGAATGTCCCATATGTCCTGATATTGATAACACACGTATGGAATTCATTTCGGGCAGTAAGATTTGCTTGTAAACGATTGGTTAAATACGATGTCAGCCAATTCTTAACGCCACCGTTTAAACCAAAGGATTCTTCTAAACGTGTGATAAGAAAATCGTGGTCAATCATATCAAAAGCGGCACTCATGTCTAAGACTGAAAGAAGTGCCAGCTTACCCGACTCTATGGCCAGAGTTATATCCGACAAAACGCGTAGTAATCCAGTTTCCGTTGAGTGGAACCTTCTGTATGCAGATTGATATTATATGAATGGAAGAAGAAGCCGGGGACGTCCGAGGAGGACATGGCACGATCAAGTGAATCAAATACTTGAGTCGTGCCATGTCAGATGTCAGAATAATAGAAGAAAATGTATGAGACGTTGTATGAAAGTGAATGAAGCAAGAAGTGTATGCCATAATCGAGTTGTTTGACGGTCTGTCCTCTCTGCCTACCCCTACGGGGAAACAACGGCGTGATGGTTAGTTAGTTACTAAACAAGAATCCCAACCGCCCGGATTTAGTGGGGCTAATACCGCCTTAAGTTAAACAAGTGTTGACTTATGGTCGATTTTTCTCTTTATTACGTCAATGTCCTGATATATGCATCTCTTTCCAATACAAAAATGAACCTATGTATCAGACCTCGCCGTCCTTGTCTGTCTCTGGTGTTTTAAAATCCTCTGTCACTCTCTGACC
Organism: Halesus radiatus; assembly: GCA_022606495.2. Classification (NCBI taxonomy): domain Eukaryota; kingdom Metazoa; phylum Arthropoda; class Insecta; order Trichoptera; family Limnephilidae; genus Halesus; species Halesus radiatus. The sequence continues at coordinate 1,677 of JAHDVE020002661.1, forward strand.
TCTCTGCATATCTTTACCCGATGCGCGATGGTTAAAATAATACCTTAGGAACAAACACACTCCCTACTTAAATTAAATAAAACAAAATATAATTAAAATATTATTTTCTATAAAGTTTATCGTATTTTTATATATACGTTGTGTATGTTTGTATTTAAGAATGATCAACTCAGAACTAAACTTAAAACTCATCTTTTCAGACAATCATATCCATAAATTGAAGAAATGCACACGTAAATTGCTTAGCCAGGCTAACCGGTCAATGCTTACCTAAAGTCACTTATAGAATATGTTTTAAAAAAATTACGCATCGGCGGGCAAATGCGTCCACAGCCCGCAATGCTGTAAATAACTAAATGTGTAAAAAAAAGTTAATATCTATTAAAAACTTCTTACGCTTTTTAAGGTCATTTTATAAATATTCTCCAGTCCTAAAAATTATAAATATTTCAAATAAATACCAACTCTTCTTGTGCCACCAATCTTCTGATAATAATAATAATAATCGGATGATTTTTATAGCGCCGTTTTTGTGAAAAATCACCTCAAGGGCGCTGTACAAATCTTACTTCCTATTCTTACATTATTCCTATATTAAATCTATGACTTTTTTTTTGGGACGCTATCATTACACATTATTTATAGACCATATAAAGAGATGCAGTTAATGTATCAAAACTAAATACGGCTTGGTCTAAGTTTTCATACATGTTAAATTGAAAAAAAAAGAAGCTAACTGTATAAATTCCTTACGATATATTGCAAGACGCTAATACAAATGATAGGAGTTATGTGAAGTTGGGCGGCGGGTGAGGGACGGGGGCCGGGGGTACTGATCCTTTCTTCCAATCTTCTTTGTCTTTGTTGGTGACGCCCCTGGGCGGGGTGATGGGACGCTTGGTGTTAAATAAATGAAAATAACATCAATAGAAAAGGAGGATAAAATAGCAACTGCTAAAATCATATCACCTCTAAGCTTAAATTTTCTAATAAAACTGTGTTCATCTGAAGCGACCTGCCAGGAAAGCATGTTTTTTCTGTATCTCACGTATTTGATCGTCTATAATGTAATATTCAGTGATATGTCCGGCCCGCTTGGAATGGATGTGGAGGTATCGGAACCTTCTAGAACTCGATCGTTCGAAGTTACCCGCAGTTCGCCATTACCCCACTGTCCCCTACGTACGAGCAGAGGCTGTAGCCTGCAGGGTAAAGTTTTCCTAATGAAAGCCAACCTCCGTTAGGGGGGAGCAACAGTAGAAGAAGAAGAAGCCGTAATAAATTATTCTATTCGGTGCGGTTTCGTCTTTACATTATTCTCTCTCTTTCACACTCGTTAAAATTAATTTTAAAAGGCATTTCATCCTTCTCTAACCGACAGTCAGGTAAAAATCTCCATAACCTCAATACAAGCAAAAATCACCCGAATTCTTAGGAAATTTCCTACAACCTTTTACCGAATTTTATTTACAAGAACAAGTTTTGCAACGCAGTTCTTTGGAATGCATTTATTTAAATATATTTGTATTAAAATACGTCACGGAATAATAAGTTTTGAGTTAGATTGCCCAAGGCGCAAAAAAATGAATTAAATGTGAAAAGCGTAGGTCTGCAGTAATCAGGGAATAGGAGAGCGGAAGGACATTGGGCAGGGGAAGGTTAGAAAATGCCCGGCCATTCGGATCTGATTACCAAACACGCATAATGCCATTTCAAGCAACGTTTCTATTCCGAATGGTGGTCTCTCACCAGGGCGACACTGAGAGTATCTTCCATTCTGAGACGTTCCGCGAATATGTCTACTACATATTATGTATGATCGATATATATTACATTATGTTTCAAGGAATTTCGTGATTTTCTAAATATTTTTTAATATTTCATAACATTTGATGTTTCTAGGAACATTATGATTCTCATAGTATTTCATGATATCTTTAATGTTTCATTAAATTTGTAAATATTTCACAATGTTTCAGTGAATTTCATGATCATCATAATACTGCTTGATAATTAAAAAAAAAATGTTTTTGTATTTCACGATGTTTCAAGGAATTTCACGATTTTCTTTATATTTCATGATGTTTAAAAGAATTTCATAATTTTATTTACATTTCATGATGTTTCAAATAATTTCAAGAGTTTCTTAATGTTTCATGGTTATTTTTAATATTTCATAAAAATGTTGATATTTCATGATGTTTCAAGGTATTTCACGATTTTCTTTATATTTCATGATGTTTAAAATAATTTAAACATTTTCTTTACATTTCATGATGTTTCAAAGAATTTCAAGATTTTCTTAATATTTCATGGTTATTTTTAATATTTCATAAAAAATGTTGATATTTCATGATGTTTCAATATTTCACGATTTTCTTTATATTTCATGATGTTTAAAAGAATTTCATAATTTTATTTACATTTCATGATGTTTCAAATAATTTCAAGAGTTTCTTAATGTTTCATGGTTATTTTTAATATTTCATAAAAATGTTGATATTTCATGATGTTTCAAGGTATTTCACGATTTTCTTTATATTTCATGATGTTTAAAATAATTTAAACATTTTCTTTACATTTCATGATGTTTCAAAGAATTTCAAGATTTTCTTAATATTTCATGGTTATTTTTAATATTTCATAAAAAATGTTGATATTTCATGATGTTTCAATATTTCACGATTTTCTTTATATTTCATGATGTTTAAAAGAATTTCATAATTTTCTTTACATTTCATGACGTTTCAAAGAATTTCAAGATTTTCTTAATATTTCATGGTTATTTTTAATATTTCATAAAAAAATTTGATATTTCATGATGTTTCAATTTCATGATCTTCATCACTGATTTATGATCTTCGTGGTATTTCAGGATTTTTTTTTTTAAATACATATTTCATAAAATTGAATGATATATTAGATGTTTAAATATTTTCGTCACGCTTAGCTTGTGGTTTTATTATGTAATACAATAGAAGGCAAAAAGAAACTTTATGGTATTTTAGAATCTTGTAGTGAGAATATATTTGGTCATTCATTTTCTCGGCTAATTAATCGAGTAACAGACTAATAAATCAATTAATTAATACCTTTCACGGGGTCACTAATCAGTAATAATAAAAAACTTATAATTATCGCATGCCGACAGTCCAATGGGTAAAGTTTTAAATCCAAACCGGGTATCGCTACTTCATTTTTATCAAACTTTTCGAAAATTAATTTAGATTGATATTCAACGGACTTCAACCGCCATCTTTGCAGGCAGTGTTGGTTCCCGGATTCCAGTTTGACTCGTCTTACGTTTAGTATGTCTTACTGTACTCTGGAGGTATGTCCATTGCTCATGAAATAGCATTATGGTGAGAAATTCTGTAGAGGTTGAAATGGTCGGCGATGATTCGGAACAGTGTAAGCCACGTGTTTGTTGAAATGTCACATTTATAATTTCTTACAAGGGTTTCCGTAATTTCTGTCTGGACTGTGTACACGGCCAGTGAAAGTATATCGTCATAGGTTGGGTGATGCAAGGAGCTGTGGCCAGATATCTGTTAGAAGAAGCCAGCCTAAAAATAATACTTAATAATAATAATGATTTGCATAGCGCCGTTTTTGTGAAATATGACCTCACTGGCGAGGTACAAATATTACTTCCTATTCTTTATCTAATTATGTACAAAGAGATACAGAAACACATACTTACCTGCAGCTGGCAGGTCGCTTCAGATGGACACGGTTTTATTAGAAAATTTAAAAAATTTAAGATTAGATATGGTATGATTTTTACAGTTGCTATTTTATCCTCCTTTTCTATTGATGTTACATTTATTAGAAGATTGGTGGCACAAGAAGAGTTGGTATTTATTTGAAATATTTATAATTTTTAGAACTGGAGAATATTTATAAAATGACCTTGAAAAGCGTAAGAAGTTTCTGATAGATAATAATAACCTAACTTCTTTTTTCTCGTATTTGTGCGTGAATATTTTTCTTCGTATTCTATAAGAGACTTTGAGTAAGCACTAACCGGCCAGCATAGCTAAGCAATTTACGGGTGCATTTCTTCAATTTATGGATTTGATTGTCTGAAAAGATGGGTTATTTTGTACCTTTTATTTGTCCCCTTAATATTCCAGGAACTATTTAGAAGTTCCTTACTCTACTACGCACGAGTACGTACATTACTTATACCTTTCTAATGTGGATATTTACATAATTCTTGGAAATGTGGGTTGTTACCTGCCCGCATTAATTGGGTCTGAAATATAGCAGGTACAAAGTAGTAAATACTAGAATTATCCGAGTAGAAATTCCCTTTCGTACACTTAGCAACACACCAGTATGTCGACCTTCTAATCAGCCTTCTCTATTTATCCGCGGTCTTCCACTGTTATCCTTCTCAACATAATTAGATAATTAGAAAATAATAATTAAATTAAATAGCACATCCAATAACATGCATTACACAGTGTTTCTCTGCGAGCAAAACTGTATATACAATTACCTAATAAACTGTGCTATTTTAAAGTGACCTGCCAGGTAAGTAACTGACTAACCATCACGCTGTTTCTCTGCAGGGGTATGCAGAGAGGACGGACCGCCATACAACTCGATATTGGCATACACTTCTTGCTTCATTCACATTCATACATTGTATCATACATTCTCTTCAGTTATTCCGACTTCGATATGGCCCGACTCAAGTATTTGATTCACTCGATCGTGCCATCTCTTCCTCGAGCGTTCCCGGCTTCTTACATTCACATTCTCGTCAGATATTCTCCTTACAGTCCTTTCTTAGTTCATTCGCTTTACATTCCCAAACCATCTAAGCCTCCCTTTCTTAATCTTACTCATAACACTCACATCAGCCTTGTATTTTGTATGAATCTCAACAGTTTTCACACGATCATACATGGTTTTACCACATATTCTCCTCAGACATCTCAATTCTACGGTATTCAGTTTACTTTCATCCTTCCTCTGCCAATTCGATGCCTCACTGCCATATATCAGGGTTGGTATCAGTACTCCATTGTGGACTGCTAGCTTCTCTTTTTTGGACAACCTTTTATTAGCGCCAACCGCGTTCAGTCCTCTGGTAGAAAACTAGCCATCACACTATTTCTCCGCAGGGGTAGACAGAGAAGATGAACCGCCACACAACTTGGTCTTGGCACACATAATAATGACGCGATTTATGGCTTACAACGTTTTTCCACGCCACCGTCCTCCAACGAAAAGAGATGGACGAAAGATTCCAACGCTCTTGGAGCCAGGGATAGTCTACCTCTGTGAGAGCGAGCGAGAGGCGAACACGCCAGACTGACTTACTCACCTGACTCTGGGTAATACGGAACCTGTCCAACCTGATTTGTACTGGTCGACACGCCGCAGGCTAAATGTTTTAACGGTTTGGCGTACTATCCTCTGTAGATTGTGAAATAACTATAAAATGCATCTACATAATTTAACTTTCAATATATCAATTTCTCATTTCGATATGAGTTTGTATTTATTTAGATATTTGATTACACGCCCATCTGGGGTTTGACACGGATTTTAGAACATTATATAAAGAGCTATCAAAAATTACAAGTACATAGAGATTCTAAACTGTAAAGTAATGAACAATCTTTTTCTGACGTTTAACAGAGACATAAAATAGAAAACCAAAACAATATTATAATACAAATCATTATCCCTACATTATCCAATATACAATATTACATATTGTAGGATTCATCAAAGTGCTGGTATAGATGACGCTTTAATGTATAAATGGAGTCAGCAAAAACATCAACAACACCTCTAAACCTATTGCCCAGATCATGCATCCTATTCGTTCATGAATGAGACCGATAGTTGGTTGTGTAAGCGTTACAGAAAAATGTTACAGTTTGTCTTGTGTTCCTCGTCGGTACATTTAATTTAATAGTGGCGAGGATGCCAAGGCTGTCAATTAGGTTGTTAATGTTTCTATGTAATACAACTCGGTCTGACATAATTCTTCTGTATTAACTATCATGTCAGTACATCTTATACTTTTAAAATTAATCTTTAACTAAAGACTACTCTCAAGTAGTCAAGATATTTTGGGGCTCCTGACCAGAGGTAACTGCCAAATTCTACATTGGGGCGCACTTGCGATTACATCAATAACAAGTTACTGCAATATCGTTTAATGTACAGTGTTTTCTGATACTGTGTCCTGTGCATTCAAAATCATATCTTCCCAAGCTAAAATTTAAAAATACAGCTTTTTAACTGAAGTGACCTACCTGGTAAGTGTGTTTCTGTATCTGTTTTTGCATAATAAGATAAACCCTAGAAAGTAATATGTGATTTTTCACAAAAACGGCGCTATAAAAAATCATCTAATTATTATTATTAGTATTTAATTTACTAGATCGTGAGATGTCTTCCTCGGGCCTCCCAGATTTCTATAATCATACATTTTCACGTCATATGTTCTCCTCAAGATCCAACATCAAACATTTCAATTACAACATCGCTGAGATTTTTAATTCACAGTCTACTCGTAGGTAAGATGAACGCAGAGTATCTTAATTTAGTTTCACGAACTTCTCTCCAGCTATATAATAATATGTCTTATTCTTCGCCAGTTTTTGGTCGAGCCCAGTACCCGCTGCCCCCTACAACTGCATTCCGCACTTTTTCTTTGTCTCCGGTGCGATGTTGCCATCCAGGATTCTTCTTGTGGCAAAATATTACAGAACAAACACCTGAACAGCTCAACACCATAAAAGAAACCCAAATGAAACTGAAGACACGCCAAAAAAGGGATGCCGTTATTAAAAGAAAAAGTATTTTTTAAGAGGTCTAGAAACACGCCCTTGCGGAACGCCGTTTACTGTCATAATTGCATACTCTGCTATGGACAATACCTGTATTTTTTTTAAAGTATAAACATTTATTTTATTTCAAGTACCTCAGTAAAAAGGCCTGTGTCTTCGAGTATTGCTACAACTTTTCTATTTCGCGAGGAAATAATTTTTAGTGAGGTGACTAAAAACTTGTTTTGGTTGTACCGAAAATCCAAAGCAAATTAGAGAAAAGTAGATGAAAGGTAGACAGCAAGTCAAACTAAACCTTTCGACAAAAGGCGTGTAACATCTCTATAGCTTGCTTATCATCTTCCAGGAATAAAAAGTATGTTTTTTTGAAGAGGTGAGAGTCTTGGAAGAAAACTAGACAGCGACCGTTCAGAGTAATAATTGATGTTCCCAGATTTGAAGCCTTGACCTGAAGGAATGGAGTAGCCAATGAAAGTTGATCAACTTTGGTATTTAATCCGCTGTGACGAATATTTTCTCGTTATGTTGGGACATGCCACTCAAACGGTTTAATGCTTGACCAGTCAACTGTATTCGGGTGTGACAGAGAAATCGAATTAATTGATTGCAATTTAACAAGATGGCGAAATTATATCACCGCTATAATTTAGGTAATCTTTTGGATCGATGTTTTATTTTTTACTACTTGTACTAGCTGGCTTTGATTTACATTTGTAAAAAATAAAAATAAACAATATTACAGTCTGACATTAAAAAGTAAACAAAAATTGAGGGCCCGCGATCATTCAAATGGTTCTAAAAGCAACACAAAGATAGCTTGTAGATAAATGGAAGTAAGTTTAAAAAAAACACAATGGTCCAGGTGCATATGTTTTACTTAAGTGTTCAGAAATTACTCGTACGTTCCGAAAGGAGATGATTCTATATCATATTCTGAGACCATTTTTTGTTTAAAAAATTTACAAGGAAGATAAGACTGTTTTCTGAAATCAATCGTCATATATGTATCGATGTTAGATAGATAGATAAATAAAAAATAATAATAAAAAACAAACAAAATTAAACTCGCAGATCAACAAACACTATTTTAAATATGATTCAATGCCATACTCACACAAATATAAAACTTAAATATAATCACAACGTTCGCCAACATAATACACGACGACACCACAAACTACACATATCAAAAATACACTCTACAAAATAGAAACTGAAATCATCGGAATACATTGCTTAAACTAGCTATAACAAGTTGCCTGAGGAATTGAGACATGTGTGCGTTCCAGACTAATCTCGGAATGATGTTCTGAGATCATATTTAAAAAAATGGTACTTTGACAATCATTTATCATAGATACCAACTCTGTTCTGATAACCGTCCCAAACCTTTGAAGATATCTAACGTAAGTATATTTCTCTCTTGTAAAACGTTGTTATATACGAGTATTTCTATTGTATCTGTATGTTTCGAGCCTGTACATTTATCTATGTTATTTTCTTACTGTTCGCATTGTTTTTTGTTTATGTTTTAATATTCTCATTTACATATTTGCTTTGAAAAAACTATGTACCAAAAATTAACAGCCCCGAAATGTGTTAAATTTATAACATTGTTGTATGTATCTACATTAAAAAAAAAAAAAAATAAAAACATCGTAAATAAAATAAAACATTTAAAAAATTAATTATGACGTTTTGAGTTGTTTTTTAAAGCGAACAGTAAAACGCGGATATGTAAAAAAACATTTGAATATGACGAACACATTTCAAATACAAATTGAGTAGCTTGGTTTTCCCATAGTAATAACATTTTGTAGTTCCAAAATAATAAATATCTACAATTAAATTCCAAGCTATAAATACGTCTTAGCTAGGCTAGCCGATTAGTACTTACCTAAAGTCATTAAATAAATAAATAAAAAAAATAAATAAAAAAAAAAATAAAAATAAATAAAAAAAATAAAAAAAATAAAAAATAAAAAAATATATATATTTAAAAAAATAAAAAATAAATAAAAAATAAAAAAATATATATATTTAAAAAAATAAAAAATAAATAAAAAATAAATAAAAACAAATAAATAAATAAAATAATAAAATAAAATTAAAAATTCACGCATCGGTGCGCAAATACGTCCACAGCCCGCAACACTGTAAATAACCAAAGTGTTAAATAAATTTAAAAAAAACGTTAATATTTATTAAAAGCTTCTTACGCTTTTTAAGGTAATTTTATAGATATTTTCGAGTCCTAAAATTCATTTTATGAATACTTTCCAGTCCTAAAAATTAATACCAATAATTCAATAAATACCACCTCTTCTTGTGTCACCAATCATCTAATAAACGTAACATCAATAGAAAAGGAGAAACAAATAACCATGTAAAACTATCATCTCTATAAATAAATGTTTTTAAAACTGTGTTCATCTGAAGCGACCCGCCGGGTAAGTATGTTTTTCTGTATCTGTTTGTACATTATTAGTTAAGAAATATTTGTACAGCGTCCTTGAGGTGATTTTTCAGAAAAACGGCGCTATACAAATCATCCAACTATTATTATTATTATTATCTTATTTTTTAAACAGTCAAAAATATTTTTTTAAACTCACCATAGAAATGAGTCTATTTTTTCATTTATTTATTTTTTTATTAATTTCCATATAATTTTGACATTTCAAGTTAAAAAAAAAACGTATATTATAGAATTTTTTGTTCATAGTCCTCCTCACTAGGAGATCCTGTGCTGAGGCGAACTAGGTTTTGAATAAGGGGGTTTCAGCGACTTCTATATTTCAACTTCAAGGTTTAGGGTAGGGTATTTCCAGTCACTTCTATGGCGTTGTTTTAAGAATACTAGTCAGTTATTCTTCTGTTAATTCCTTAAACCAAGTTTTGCTGAACTTAATGCAATTATTGATTGAATTACTTTGTTTGATACTAAGGCTGCTCTCTGACGGTCCGGTGAGGAATGAACATTTCATATTTACCACTTTAATTAAAATATATAAATATTTCTCTACATGTTTCGATAGCAATGCTATCATCTTCAGGAATAAATGAATACTAAAAAATAATTTCAAGATGAAGCATGATCGAAACATTTAGAGAAATATTTATATATTTAAAAAGTGGTAAATACAAAGTATATTTTTAATTTATATAATTAATAATGCCACAAAGTTACCAAATATTTGAAGAAATTATAATGAACATTTCACTCGTTACTGCAGACACTGCACAGAAATGTCAAGTTTGCTAAAGCAAGGTAACGGTTTGCAACGCAGTCCATTGTGGGACTTTTCTGCGCAGTGTCTCCAGTAGCGAGTGAAATGTTCATTCCTCACCGGACCGTCAGAGAGCAGCCTAAGTGGGAGTTTGTTGTATAATTTTACAGCTAAAATTCAGAGCTTCTTTGTCCAAAAGTAGAATTAGTTAGTTATTTCTTTCGAAGACACGTGTGAAGAAGACTTATAATTTCGTCATTTTTTAACTAGGTAAAAAAGCTCCCGGCATCTTTTAGTGCCAATAGACATTTTTTAACTAGGCTAAGTTATGTATAAACTAGTTTATATCTGGCCTTAAAAGGCAGCATGTAAACTCTCTGGAACTTGATTAATTTAAATAAAATCGTATTACTTTGTGCTACGACTCTATTTTAAAACGATATACCAACCGGTGTAGCTACAACGGTACCATTTTCAGGGTATGTATAGATACTTAATAATAACAGTTTGTCAGGTAAAAGAAAATCAACACATTTTAAAATATTTTTTTCCAATATTTCCTCGAGTGCAGAACCGTATCTAAATTTCGCTAATAAACAGTGTTTATCTCAAGTGACCTGCCAGGTAATAATGGTCCTTTATAATATTATCTGCCTGTATATTTTAACGTGGCATCACGTTCATGGGTCAAATGCATTGAGCATATAGTTTGGTATTACAGATCGATGAACCGGTGAATGCAATTTGTTACCCACAATTAGTAATAATAGATTGTCTATAGTTAGTTATAAGAAAATAATTTGTACAGCGTGCTAGAGGCGATTTTTAACAAAAATGGCGCTATGTACATCATTCAATTATTATTATCAAGCGATAATTTTTCAAAAAACTTACTAATATTTAAATCATTTAAGATAATATTAACAAATCTCAAATGAAACAGAAGAGACACAAAAAGGAAACCGTCGCATCTGGGACTCGATCTATCCGGGACAAGTGTTCTACCAACTAAGCTAATGCCACCGTATTACTTTCCGTCGTTTTCATCGAAATCATCTTTCAATTTAAGAACTGTCAATATCATCTACAACTAATTCCCATGTTAAATAAAAATCATATCCAATAATTAAATACTACCTTCGATGAGCATTATAAGCTTCAATAAGTCATTCTAACAAAATTAAATAATAACTTATAGCTAAAGTTCCAATATAATCCAAGCAAATGCCTTTAACAGGTATTCACTTAAGAGGAACGGCTGCGCGGCCTGTTTCATACAAAACTTAATTTTGGATTTAAGGCCAAAATACTCACCTAAACCTAATGAATTTTTTTTCGTCAAAAATTATAGTAAATGTCTAGTACGGATTAGAAGTAATTTATTTATTTTAATTTCACATTATGAAATATCGGCCATTAAAGGAATTGATTTGTCGCGATTTTAGAGGCACCTTTAACCATTATTTGGGGGCTAACAGTGATTTAAAAAGGTTTTACCCCGTCTACTTTGGAAATATCATGTAATGAAATTTAAAATAAAATTTAAAAAATAAACATTAAAATAAGAATTATGGTGGACTTTAAATTAAATTAAAAACGAGCAATTTAGGTTGGAACACAAAGTTACCGTACATAATTTAAAATATCGACCAGAAAAAAACGTTATTTTTTTAAATGTTTGGTTTTTTGTATCATATTTACATCGCAAATAAGTTGCATCTGAAATTATGAATTTATTTTCTTGGCCTATACTTCATAATTTTAAAAAAAATGAGTAAAATACTTCTCATCCATACTAGATATTTATTAAGGCTTTAATTAAAGATACATATCATTCAGTTTGGATGGGTATTTTGCTTAGAGTAACAATATATAGAGACCTCACTTTGCGAGATGTTGAAGCGAGTTTTAGAGCAAGGGTGACCTCAGGGGTGTGGCCTTACCATGGCTAACAGGGTTGCTACAAATTAAATAAATTAGGTATTTTGTTGTGAGTAAGTAGGTAGTCGTAAATCTTGAAAACGATTTACGTAATATATTATGTTTATTTATTACTCTAAGGTATTTTGGCTTCAAATCCAAAATTAAGAAATATATGAAACAGGCAGCGCAGCCGTTCCTCTTTTTTTTATATGAATACCGCACAAGAGTCCCAACTGCTCCCAACCGTCTGGAGCCAATGAGACTATAGCATTCCCAATTGGGGAATGTTGTGAGGCTGAAGGCATTGTGGAGGGGAAGGAGAAGGGGGAGAGGAAGGTGGGGAAATACGTGGCTATTCAGATCTGGTCGCCAAACACGGCTAAAAGCCATTTCAAGCAACGTTTCAATTCTGAATGGTGGTCTTTCACCAGGGCGATACTGAGAGTATCTTCCACTCTGGAACATTCGCAAATATACTATATATTATTTTTATTTAATTAATTGTGAAACAACACAAATTAATTAAATAAAATTTACTTGCGCACGCCGGTATTTGAACCCGCCACCTTCGGATTCGTAGTCGAGAGCCTTACCCCTCGACCATGTATTATACACAATAAGACCGGCAAACAAGTATGAAGATAACTCTAACTGAACTACGTAGGTAGATATGTATCTAACTTTACATTCCTTATAAAAATACGATTATTTCAGAATGCCCAATGCCCACGGCTAAAAACAATCAATTGCGCCCAGTTTTTCTTTGTCGTGACCACCAAATGACAGTTATGGGCAAAATAGTGAAAAATAAGGCCAGCTTGTCTAGTGTCAATGAACCTGCAAATATGTCTCACCTGCTTATGATTGGTTTGAATAATTAAGTAAAGAAGATATAAAGTATTAAGTTGGACTAATTCTGTTTCTTTACTCGGGTTATTATTAAAAAAGTAGGTAAAAAAACATCGTTTTTTTCATTAGATAACAATACGTGCGACTAGTGACGTAACTTGTATGGGAGAGACGAAAATACCCGAACACATCCGTTAGCTTCGTCTGACCACGAAATACTAAATGAGATGACGCAGGAACAAGCTTGACGTATACGAATGTTTTGTGGGTTTAGGGTATAGCTTTTTTGTACCGAACGTACGTGATACGGCTTGTTGCGTTAGGGCAATAATATAGCGGCCGTATCACGTACGTTCGTATGGGTAGGGCGGTTAAGAACGCTAGTGAATGATACGGATGTGTCGAAACCGGTGGCACGGTAATAAAAATAAGTAATAAATGTACATAGCGGATAAAATTCTTCTAAACAAAATGTCTAGCGATTGTTACATAGAATGCCCAAGAAATACAAAAAATAAAGTTATTGATTAGCTACAGACGTTTTAATTTATCCGTGAAATGTTTCTTGTTGTTAGGTCACTAATCTCTGATCCAGTGATATGATGAAAATCCTTTAGATCTAAGAAAAATATGAATAATATGGAAAAAACAAACAAGACGAGAATTTTTTTTTTTTTAGTTTCTTAATTTCCGATAGAACTCCCAACGAGATGGGCCACGAACGGCCACTGCTCATAACTTCGGCATCAGCTATACCTAGGTTATATTTATCATATCCTGACATTCTTAAAATTCTTCTGCCGTGACAATAGACCATGACATGATGCCACGTGGTCAGTGGTCAGTGGACTTCTTCGTGCTTATGTCATTTCGTGAATCATTCTGCTGTAGTCCAATGCTAGTAACATTATATTTATTTATACCATTGTATGAAGCTATTACTCTGTGGTTATTCATGAGTAACTCCACACAGGAGGCCCTGAGGGAAATAATTTCCCCAAGGCCTATATCATCGTTGGGGATGCTGTGTGGAATGGCTTTTAAAATACCCATGTTGTACGATAGAAGAAACACAGAGGCCGGCAGATTATTACACAGCCGAGCTACACAAGAACGAGTCGTAGAAGCGATCCGTTCTCATGTGACAAGTGTCAACCGTGTGCAAATATTTGACGCGCGTTTGGCGTGTTTCCCGACTATGCACCGGTGCCGAAGGGATTAATGACGCTAGTTCGCTAGAGCGTCTTAAAATACCGTTAGAACAAGGACAGCATTCCCACCTGACGTCTGTGCTCCAAAGATTGCACTCCGTTTGTTAAGATAGTCAAATCTATCAAACGGACCGCCCATTTCTACACAAAGCCAAGGGTTTTTTTTTCTGATATATTTTAAATGAAATAATCAAACTTTGTTAAAATCAGTTTTATTTTTCACGCTTACAACCGTTCTACCGTCGGGCCAAAGTATATACTAAGCAAATTACAAAATTATGACAGAACATGATAAGTGTCACAGTGGGGGTGGGGGCGTCACTAGGGATTAGTAAAGGGTGCGGGGAGAGATATAACATTATTATTTTAATCAACTACAATATTAATAATCACTCAAAAAATGTTTCGCCTTCCAGTGAATCCTGACCATATTTTGAGAAAAAAATGTGAACGAAATTTTTGTCTCCGGTTAAATCTTTTTTGATTATTAATTTTTTTTTCAAAAACCTATTTTTTTTACTTTTTAGGTGTTAAAAAAATAAAATTAAAAATAGTCACGGCGAGACGATGTATGAATGTGAATGAAGCAAGGAGTGTCATGTGAATATTGGCAAGGGAATACGTAGAAAGACGTTGTGAGATCTTCGGATCAAATGTATAAATTACAATCGTAAAAAAGGAAAGTGACACATTGCTCCGATTAAGATTAAATTTTAAAATTCTCCCGGGCTGCCATTGTTCCACAGACTCCAAACAAGACTCCGTGTGACACTAAAAATATATTATATTATATACAGGTAGTGTCAGCACGTATCCGACAAACTTTAACAAGTGATTCCTGACCGTATTTGAAGTAAAAAAAAAAAGTTGTAATGTAGGTGGCATTTTAGCCTCGCCGTGACTATTTTTTATCTTATTTTTTATCACCTAAAAGGCAAAAATATAGGTAAGTTAGAATTGAGTGGTTACTCTTCTAAGTGACAACATGTCAAAAAAATAAAAAATAAAAATTGTAAAAAAAATTTCAACAACCAAATGACTGATGTGATATTGATAGAGACAGTTCAAGTAGAAAATCAAATAGATTACATTGCCTACTGCGTCACTAAATGATCTAGTACTTTCTATTGTCAAAGGAATTATTTAAGTTATTTAAAAGTGAATAAATAATCATCTCATCAAAACACATTATTATGTTCGTAGAATTGCATTTGGAACATCTGACTTCATGACATTTTTCTTTTTTTTTTCTTTTTTAGTTTTATTTGAGTAGTATTTGTGTTTTGGCGAAATTTAAAATTGATTATGGTGACTTTAAGCTCTATAATTGTTGTTCAATATAAAAAAAATATTATTAAAGAAAGAAATATTCATGAACAAACCAATTATCAATACGGATATTATGATAATGTTAATGCTCAATACTATTATTATTCTTTGAGTTAAAGTTTCTAAAAAGGTACATAATTTTATTGTTTATGTTTAGCTATGCTTTACTATTAATAGAACATAAAATTATGTACGGTAAAGCTCACCCTTGTTTTGACATTTGACATTCTAACCTCAAAATTAATCAAAACTGACCGGCCATAGATTTGGAGCGTCAAATTTCCAGGTTGAAAGCAGTTGGGACTCTTGTGCGGTTGGGACTCTTGTGCGGTATTCACATAGAAAAATCATACATCATTGCATACATAATCCACTGTAAAAACTGGATTAATCTCACTCGCATGAACCTGGGAACCCCTGCTAAGTCACCAAACGAAGCGAACCACTTTAGGTGACCTATGGAAGAGGTGTTGGTTATCCATTAAATGGTTCCCGGGACGACGGTACTTACACATGCCTCTCAAATTGAATCTCCCAGGTTAGAAGTAGTTGGGAATCTTGTGCGGTATTCACAAAAAAACTAGGTAGAATCTTTCCCGGGTGGCGGTACCTATACTCGCCAAGAACCAGATATACGAGTTGATAAGCAAAGAACTCTGATTGGTTCATTCAAACCGGATCAACAAAGAAAAAAACTGTAAAATCTATATGTGATGAAAAATGAGCTTGGCTTACACCAAAATCTCGACGACGAAAGTTGATCCTTTGGATCAACGTACGAGTATAACGTGCCTGCTTTGGTAACAGATAAACAAATGTGGATGAATCAACAAAGGCAAACAGATCAACAAAAACCTGGCGTACCGTCGCATCTGATCAACATAGTACGAGAATATATATAATATACAGAATACTAAAAAATAATAATGTCAAGTATAGACAAATGTTAAACATAGAACACAATGATGGAAACCAATCATTCTTTTGATATAAATAAAGGTTTAAAAACTTTGTATACAAATACAACCGGTTTACAATTCGATAAATTTGAAATTTTTGGAAATCAGAAAAAGTGTTAATAGTCAATTAAATATAAATAATAATCCATTTTTTTAAAAACCTATGCATCTCCTGAATTTATTTTCATGTAATATTAATTATTTATATATTTTTTAAAAATTTCTAATGTAAAATTGTTATTCATTGTTTTATGCTAATTTTTTTATTAACATTTTTGATTAATTACTAACCTACTTTAATCAATGTTTGTTTATGTTTATAATTTATCCATTCTTACAATATTGTGATGTATGTTTATCATTTGTTTATAGTTGACATTATTAGTTTTTAGTATTCTGTATATTCCTGGTGAGGAAAGATACATACATGTCATATTGACATGTATATATTAATAAAGTGGTGATTACAAAGTAATTTTCAATTAATTTAATCAATTTATTGATTGATTATTTTCTGTTTCTCGTTTAATTGAGATTATAAAGATAAAAATACAATGGGGTTTATAAAAGCTGCAGTAAGTTCTCCCAGTAAATTGAATCGTTATCTATGTTGCAGTATGCAATATTTTCGGCAGTATTCTTTCATAATTAATCCTATATTTCTTATTTCCCCAATAACTCATAAAAGTCCTTTAAATATTAAGTACATAATTAGTTATTGCAGAAATAAATGTTGATAATTATTGGAAACGTTTCTTATCGCAAGACTAAGGCAATAAGTATGTTTGATTTGGTGGAAAATTACAGCTGAATTTCTTGTCCCGATGACGGTTGAAATGACACACGCTTTGGTGTAGAAACGTGTATTTTTGCGTGTAGGGTGCACAGGTGATTTTAGTCTTATGTATAGAAAGTGTTCAATGTTTGTAAAATTTATTTATTTAAGTTTTTAATCCAGCAGTACTGGGTGGGTAGTGCAAACCCAGTCTGCCATATGACATGAAATATATACAATTATAAATAGAGAAATTAATGTAATAAAAAAATCTTAAATAATAATATTACAATACATAAGAAGAATATGAACATAAATATGTAGAAATATGAAATAATTATAAAATGATAATTACGTAATAATAATGGAAATAACATGAAAAACATGATAGTTAATAATAACATAGAATAAATTAACTAACTAACCATCACGCCGTTTCTCCGCGGGGGTAGGCAGAAAGGACGGACCGCCAAACAACTCGATCTTGGCATACACTCCTTGCTTCATTCTCATTCAAACAACGTCTCATACATTCTCTTCTATTAATTGGACTTCTGACATGGTCTGACTCAAGTATTTGATTTACTTGATCGTTCCATGTCTTCCTCGGGCGTCCCCGGCTTCTTCTTCCATTCACATTTCCGTCATTTATTCTTCTTTTACACTAATTTCTTCGATCATTCGCTCTATATGCACAAACCATCTAACCGTTCCTTTCTTAATTTTACTCATTACGCCTTGCATTCTTTGTGAATCTCAATATTTTTCACACGATCATCCATGGTTTTACCACACATTCGCCTCAGATATCTCATTTCTACAGCATTCAGTTTACTCTCATCCTCCATCTGCCAATTCCATGCTTCACTGCCATACAACAGGGTTGGTATCAGAACTCCATTATGGACGGCTAGCTTCGTTTCTTTGGACAACTTTTCGTTCGCACCAACTGTGTTCAGTCCTCCGTTAATGTATTTCCTGCATTCACCCTTCTTTCAATATCCCTATCAGTATTTCCATCTCTCGTAAACATACTTCCCAAATACACAAACTCATCGATCTGCTCCAAGTATTCATCATTCACAACTATATTGCACGCTGTTTTCGTACCCTCTCTTTCAAACAGTAAATTAAATTCATTTAATTTAAGTGGTGGTGGTCGCATCATCTGCATCCATCGCCCGTTGAATGGAGGCTGAGCCACTCGGATGCAGCCACGGCAATGGCGTAGTATGACTTCCATGTCCTGCCCCAGAAGCTTAAACTCTATAATTGCTATTCAATATTAAAAAAAAAATTATGAATTAAAGAAATTGGAGTATTCATGTGCAAACCAATTATCAATACGGATATTATGATAATGTTAATGCTCAATACTATTATTATTATTTGAGTCAAAGTTTCTAAAAAGATACATAATTTTATTACTTTTGTTAAGTTATGGTTTACCATGAAAGAATATAAAATTATATACGGTATAGCTCATCCTTGTTTTGACATTTTATATTCTAACCTCAAAAATGATGAAAACCGACCGGCCATAAAAAAGCGAAATATACTGGTATTTAAGTTTGAATGTCATTATTGAAAAAATGACGTTCAAATGTCCTGATAGCAGTTGGGGTTTGCAAAAAAACACGTTACTCTATTAAAATCATAGACAAAACGTGTAACATTGATGATTTCTATCTAAGCTGGTCCTAAAACCCATGACTTTCTTTGTATGCTGAAATACCGGCCCTTGGTAATAAGTAATAAGCCTGGCGCAAGTTTCCAAACGGCAGGTTACTCTAAGGTCGTCTCCTTAGAGTAATGATCTCGTTATGTTCTGTCATGTTGGTAGTTGTGAGAACGAAAATACGATGTTTTAAAGAAATCGTCTATAATCCAATTACATATTAGATCTCAGCACACTAATCAGGTAGACTTACGCGCTGGATTTGTAATACAATAACAAGGATTATAGGTTGTAAAATAGAAGGTCACCTAAGTGCTTAATCCCCTTTACCCGTTATCAGATGAAAGTAGGGGTACAGTGGGGTAATGGTAAACTGCGGGCAACTCCGAACGATTGCGTTCTAGAAGGTTCCGATACCTCCGCACCCTACTAACCGAAGAAACGATATATAAGCTAATCCTTTAATGTATTTTGACTATTAATACATTTTAGGGCATATTTAATCCTTTATGTAAACTACTGAGAAATAAAATTCACAGAATGTTAGCGGTAAATGGGGAAAATACAGCTTCAAAGTTACCGCTTGGGAAAGCCACTATTTTGGAGCTAGCAACCAAATGTTAAAAACCCAGAATATTGGCTATCGGAGTGCAATACGTTAAGGCCCGAATAATAATAATAAAAATCATCTCAAGGGCGCTGTACAAACATTACTTTCTATTATTTATCTAGTTATGTACAAACATATACAGAAAAAAGATACTCAGCTAGCAGGTCGCTTCAGATGAACACCGTTTAATAAGAAAATTTAAAAAATTTGAGCTTAGAGATGATATGATTTTTACACTTATTATTTTATCCTCCTTTTATGTTGATGTTACATTTATTAGAAGATTGGTGGCACAAGAAGAGTTGATAATTATTTGAAATATTTATAATATTTAGGACTGGAAGCGTTAAAATTTTTATATAGATATTAACATTTTAATTTTTTTTCACATTTAGTTATTTACAGTGATGCGGACTGTGGACGCATTTGTGCACCGATCCGTGATTTATTTTTTAATTTATTCTGTACGTGACTTTAGGTAAGCACTAACCGGCTAGCCTAGCTAAGCAATTTACGTGTGCATTTCTTCCATTTATATGGATATGATTGCCTGAAATGATGAGTTTTAAAAATCGTTATAGATTTTAATTCAAATCGATGTAATATTTGTAACATTCTTAAATGGTGGTATTTCTGTTGTTGGTGCTGAGATATTTTAGAAACGTAACTATGACTTACCTACATATTCATACAGTGTGAAACGTAATCAAAGTTTGTAGTATAGATTTATAATTGGTGTCATAGGCGGTTCCTTGGTACGTGCACATGTGCATTGCGCTGCTTCACATAACTTACAACAATATCAGTGCCCCAGCCAGATATACCAAATCATAATTCCCTCAAGTTCATTTGAGCTATCCTGTAGTACTAGATTCCCGCGCATGCCCAAGCGAGCCAAATGTACATATTTCGATGTGTCCAAAACATTTATATTCCTCTTACTACGAGGTCAGCTAAGTTGGCCAAAACGGTGACATGATCGAGACAGATTACGCTGATAACTGCAAATCATGGGTTAGAGTGCCCTAGCGGTAAGCATATTGTATACCACTTCAAACATGCGTATTCACAGCGTTCGGAATGGATTACTTTAAGAAAACTAGTTTACAATGTTAGTTCTACAACACAACTTCGCGCGCTATTTTAACGGTCTCAGCGAGTTTTGGAGTTAATTAAAATGCGAATTGTGTGTCCTTTACTCTCGAGATGATTTTGCGAACGCTGATGGGGCAATACATTTTTTACAATTATTTTACAAATGTAACTTTGTGTACAATATTTCTGATGTCAATGATGATCATCGGAATTAGTACGATCTCTTCTATATACCAGATTTATTCAATTGTGTCATTGGAGCATTTTCCCCAATGAAGGAGCGACGAATGGATTTTCTCTACAAATGAATTTGATATACCTGTATTACTTAATTTTAAGTAGGTACATTCTTAAAAGTGAAATGCAGTGCTGGCAATTTCAGCCACGGGCCGCCTTTGGTTGGTGTGGCAGTGTTTTTTGAGAAAACGTTGATGTTCGGCATTACCCCGTGCGCTTCGGGCAATTCCGAGTGGCGACTATGTTGTTTTTCATTCTATTATGTATTATTTTTTTTTTATTAATAGTATTAATAAAAAAAAATGTAAAAATAATATATAGTATATTTGCGCACGTTCGAGAGTGGAAGATACTTTCAGTATCGCTCTGGTGAAAGAACACCCTTCAGAATTGAAACGTTGCTTGAAATGGCTTTTAGCCGTGTTTGGTGACCAGATCTGAATAGCCAGGTATTCCCCACCTTCCTCTTCCCCTTCTCCTTCCCCTACCCAATACCTCCAGCTTCACAACATTCCCCAATTGGGAATGCCATAGTCTCACTGGCTCCAGACGGTTGGGAGCAGCTGGGACTCTTGTGCGGTATTCATATTTAAAAAAAGGTATTTTATTTCCAAAGAAGAAACCAAAATTTTATTTATAATAGTAAAAGTTTTATTCGAATCGTTTCATCTTCCGTTTTCTTCGTTTTTCCCTTAGGTGTTCGCCATTACCCACTCTCCCCTAACGGCCGTTTTCTCCAACTTTTCGAATGATCAACTGAGCTGCCGATCAGCCAAGTGTTTTGTTAAGTATTCGCGCTATTTGACTGTCACCAAACATTTTTCATCTTTGAACTTCCTAAATTGTCTATGAAGGACTCGCCCACTTCTATGGAAAATATAATTGTACCCCCACACGTTCATAGTCAATAAAATGACATCAAAGTAAACACTTTCAATGTTAAATTAACATGAACGAGTTAATTTTCTATTTATTATGAATACATATTATTTGTCTTAAATATTGTAATACAAACACCAACATTTTATATTTAAAAACGCATATGTTAAAAATAAAGTGTTACCTTGACTATTACCGATGCCGCGAAAACGGAAGTAAACATTGTTGACGTTTGTCTTCTGTGCGTTCTTTCAATTTTCAATCAGTCTTTATATATTCCACTATTTGAATTATGTCAATAATATCTCCATCGTCACTATCTTCATATTCGCCGTCCATACCCGCTATTGGTATTACATTAAAAATATCTTCATTTTCGCTCTCCATGTTCAAAA